>JANHFT010010761.1:170178-183024 GCA_032467955.1 Pseudoxenodon macrops | reverse complement strand
GGGGGGTGTGTGAGAGAGAGAGAGAGAGAGAGAGAGAGAGAGAGAGAGAGAGAGAGAGAGAGAGAGAGAGAGAGTGATATGGATATTTTAACTGAAGTGTTTTTAGTCAGCCGGTCAACTTAAGTACACTCAGCTTGTTGCTATCTTGAAGCAAAGAAGAGAATAAAACTGCCATTGGATAGAATGTATGGGCAGATTGGTTGGTTTATAATTACCGAACATACTTTCCCTGTGGAATTCTGTTTTGTTTTAAAGAATCCTTGGAACACATTGCTTATGCTAGACAAGCTGGTTGCTCATTTTTGTTTGGTATTGTTCCGTGCTCCTAAATGCAAGGATCAGATCCTCTTCAACTAATGCTGAACTTTGGAATTTCTCCCTGCAGTGAGTTCTAATTATTCTGTGCTAATTAAGCAAGTGAGTCCTGCTGTGAAAAATTCTCCTTTCAGAAGCAGGCGAGCAAAGGTGGAGGCATAAATTTTCTAGCATATGCGTAAAAGTGTCAGTTTTATATTTCCTGTACTAATTTCATGTCCTAATATTCAGTAAATGGATTAATATGCATCTTAATGCCATATAGATGCCCCATGAAACAATCAGTTCTACTCTCTCTGCTCTCTCATAAAAGATTAGATGATGTATCTGGTCCTTCTGGAGCTGCCTGAGTCAAAAGATACAGCTAATGCAAAAATGTTGATATTTGCCCCTTGATGAGTAGGTACAAGAAACATATTAGGGCGATTTTCCTGCGGTTACATTAGCTCCTAATCTGCTTCAGTGACAAATCTTTACAGCCTTTAGCCAAATAAACCAAATGATGGGATCAGTCAGTTAATCCTACTCTATCATAATTTTCTTTGGATTGTTCTGAAACTAATTCTAATAAATTTATTCTGAAACAATGATGAAGGGAAGGATCTTTTACCCCCTCTCTGTCACCTCACTAGGTAGATCAGGAAATCACAAGACAGTAAACTTACTTTTATTAATTTTGGCTCTAATATCAAAAGCTTGTGAGTCTGTGCTGTATCACTTCCCACTTGTTATACCTCTAGGAATTAAGGAGGTGTCTGTCTGAGTTTCTTTCAATAGTATATGTATGTTGAGCAATTAAAACATATTTCACACCTTACCACTTTGGTAGCAGACCTTGGTTAACTTTATTATAGTCATTTTCTTTACTCTTTATATTGTCCAGAAAGGTCTGTGACCTTTATCTTAAATGAACTGAACATTTTTCCCCCGAGAAATTTTTTCCCTCATCATTCCCTAGGCAAAAAAAAGAAAAAAACCAATTTCAGAAGTTATTGTGTAGGTATGTGAGATAACCTTGAAAATGGCATATAAGAAAGTTAAGACAAAATAAAATAAAGAGGCAACTCGCTGAATTCAGTCCTGGAAAAGAGAAGGCACGAGAAAGAACATACCACCCCCACTATTGGGCTTTCAAGATTTTATTACTATTCCCTGGAACCAATTCAATTAATCCATGTTACTTACTTAGTCTACATCAAAATATTGACAATTTCCCTGATTATTCTCAATCAATCAATAATATATATTCAGTCAATGATCAACAAAATTTAAAAGAACGAAACAAACAAATACAGAGAGAAGCAAATAAGTACAAAAATATACTAGCAACTAGCAAAATAAATCACAAAAATATAACATTCACTGCTTTGCTGCTATGTTAGTAGCTGGGTAACAATTGTATTAATATAGTAATAGAGGAATGAATGTTATAGTCTTGTTAGCTGTTAGTATTTTATAGTATTTATTTGCTTTACTCTGTTTTTGTTTTGTTCTTCTAAATTTTGCTGTTCATTGATTGAATAATTATTGACTTATTCTCTGAATATTCTCATTTTATTTATTTCTGATGACTGCCAAACAAATGAATCATACAGAAACCATCAGCACTTCAGAAAACTGCAAAAACAGACACCAATATCTTTATACAACTGGGCTGTAGGAGAGTTTCCTATAGAAATCTATGGAAATGGTCTTTGCCCATCCACCCCAAGTATTATGGAGGACTTCAAGGAGCTACAAATGTACAACCTTAAGCAAGAGAAATTACAGTTTATTTTTTCTTCACAGAAAAAAGTTATTTCCCCCCATTTTCCTAATCATTTTAGTTGCCTGTTTCAAAACCTTTCTCCTACATTTGTTTTGTGATGTGAAGACTGCAGTATGACATTTGTCAACCTCTGAATGGAAAATACTTGTGACACCTGATCTTTGTTGACTATGGAACAATGTTCAGGTATAGGAGGAAGAAAGTTTTTTAAAAAATTATGACCATGGCTATTATTTCCAGGTGGAAAGAGTGACTTCTTAAGTTGCACAAATACCAAAAATAATAGAGAAGTAGTAGTAATCATCATCTTCACCATCATCATCATCTCCACCACCACTATTACTCTCCTCGGAGTGACAGTAGAATTCCTGTTTCATAGTTATATTTCTTTTGGAATGCAAGAAATAAAACATCCTTTCAGGGTATTCTGAGGAATGGTTCTATTACTTTATTTCTTGTATGACAATTTACCTGTCCCTTGAAAAGAAAGCCATCAAAAGAAGCCACACACACATTATTCTGTAAAAGAAAATGGTAGCTTTTAGCTGCCAAAAGGAAATTGTTTGCAGCAAAAAGAAAGTTTCAGTTAGAAATGGGGAAAAGGACTGCTGCCATTGATAGTAAGCTCCAGAATCTTCAGAATAATAAGACTCTAAAATATCTAAAATATTCCCCAAAGTTCCATTTTGTGCTGCCCCACTCACTCACATATCAGTGTGGTTTATGGAGGGTTTTATTTGCCTTCCCACAGCAGTTCTCTTCACCTGGCTTTATAACTGTCCTAACCGAAGCCAGTCATGAGCAAGCCCAGATTAATTCCCCAGGCAATGGCCAATTAGTCCATAACACAAATAGCAGGCTGCTCAAACAATAACATAAAGCTCCCAGATAAAACTTAAAGTACATCCACGTTAGCTCATGGGTTATAGTAATTCAGAGCCTCAGGAAACACAAATGAGCACACAGCCATGACTTACACACGTTGCTTCCATCAATGCCTCCCTCTGCCTGCCATGCTAAATAGCTCCTGGTGCAGCCTATCAAGAGGGTCAGGGCCTTTTCCTGAACAATCTGGCAACCCTCCACTTCTCTGCCCTGCGTGCTTTGAGATCCACTACAGCAAGCAGTTCCTCCACCTCGTCTTCACTGGTCTGCAAACTGTCCCCAGCCGAAGCCTGTTCTGACAGTAGTTCAGTAACTCCTGATGTGCCAGGAATGATCTCATTCCCCCTTGTGCCGGCCTCTTAGGAAGCATTGGAGGATCACCCAAAGAAGACATCACACATTTATGAAGGAGATAAAGAATTAGATTGGGGTAAGCCATAGGCATTAAGTAAAAACCAGAATGATAAAATGTGAGTTGTAACCTCATAACGCAAACCTCAGTATTTTTACTTGCATTGTGACATTCCACTCCAAGTTGCCATCTTGTGACATGCCTTTCATCTTCTACTTTTTCTTGTCCTCATCTGCAGACCCGTGAAAGCCCCTTTTCTCTGTTCTAGGTCACTTCTGGAAGCTGAAGTTCATGTAACTGAAGGGTCCCCAGATAGGGGAATGCTGCTCTAGATTACTTTCCAAATTTCTATAGCCATTGTCGGAGCATGTTCCAGGTATGTTAAAACATTTTTAATCTACTGACATGCTGAATGACAAGGCTTGAGGAAGGAAGTTTTGAAAGTCATTCTTTCTCTCCATTGTAATTGCTGTCGTTTACTGGAAAGGTCATATTTGTTCCAATAACTGCTTTGCTACTTCAGTAAACATCTTGCCAATTAGCAATCATTTTGGTAGATAATTTCAAGTCTTCTATCAGTGGAAAATCTGGAATTAATTCAATGCGACATCCTGTGGTTCGCTGCTTTCACTAAGCCAATGTTTGTCAACCGTTGGAAAAGTGCCAACATGGTCCATTAAGCTGGAACCTCTTAGTATCAAGTGGACTCTTGTAAATACCAAGGGGATTTCTTTGGCCCACAGGATTTGAAAAAATTGAAGATACGTTGTGTCTTAATAGCACAGCCATCTGGTACCTCAGTTTCAAGATTGGAAAAATGAGGCAGCTTGGAAAGGTAGCCTAGAAATGCTGGCACTAATTTGTATATATATAATTGTAACCAGCTTTCATCAGGATTCACAGTGCTGAGTGAATGGCAAATAACAAGTGATTTAAGGTTTTAAAAAAAGTTCAAAGGGAGGTACATGCACATGCAAACCTAACAAAGTAAAGTTAATTTAAAGAACCACATTTGTATTTTCTTATTCTATTTTAAAAAAAACATAATTTCCTATTAACTAAAACATGTAGCAAATATCTAAGCATAGTACACAAAATTGTCTGCTATAACGTCTTGCCTGTCAACAACTTTTTCAGCTTCAACCACAATAATACACAGACAAACAATTGACACAAACTGAAGGTAAACTGCTCCAATCTCAATTGTACTCAAAAATACAACTTCAGCAACAGAGTGGTCAATGCCTGGAATGCTGTACCTGACTCCATTGTTACAGCCTCAAACCCTCACAGCTTCAGTCTCAAACTGTCTACCATGACCCCATTCCTAAGAGGTCCGTAAAGGGTGTGTGCATAAGCACACCAGCGTGCCTACCATCCCTGCCTTGCTGTCCCCATTTATCTGTATTTACTTCCTTTGTTCATGTTTATGTTCATATGTATACTTGTTATGTTGTACATGTTTGAGAAACAAACAAACAAACAAACAAACAATAAAAAATAGATCTTATTCTGTCTCAGTCTTCTCTCTCACATAATGGTTTTCTGTTGGTATTTCTTTTCAGTATGGACAACGTTTCAAAATCTCACAGGTAGCTTTGCAATTTTCCTTTACCCCATTTTAAAAAATCATTTATCCTATATTTATTTAGATTATAATGCTTAATTTAGCAATTATTTCTATTTTCTCTTTCTTTTCATTATATGTCTGAATGAGTATAGTACTTTAAATTTTAAAATCTAGTCCTATTTTTGGCTATTATTAGGAAAGAGATTAGAAATAGAATGGATGTGTTACTGTCTCACATTCTCATATTTGCTCCTAAGCAAGTTACAATCCAATTTCCACATTAACCTATTGCATTTTTAAAATCCTCATGAATTTTAGCATTTAAAGGTCAATTTGTTCTAAGCATATCTTCTCACAAAACACAGCTTCCTGTACAAACACTCTTTCAAGACTGGCATTTTTACCATATATGTTTCATGAAGTACCGGTATATGCATTTTGAAACTGTATCTTAATTACAGTTAATTACCAATTCTGAAAATTCAGGAAGTACAAAACTGAGTTTATAAATAAATCCCAGTTTACAAATAAAATGAGATTAGCTCACTTTGTTCCAGATTGTTCCTTTGTGGAAACAATGTGAAAGGCCATTGTTATTTCAAGGAGTTTAGTACATATTTTGATTTTCCATTAAGTCTATCTGTTTAGAGCTTATTTTTAGCTACACTGCTTGATGAATAAAGGAGAACGGGGCAGCAGCTTCACATAAATGCAGGCAGGGCTGTGAAAATCACAGACTTTCGCTTCCCATCAAGATCAGATCTTGCAATCTCAATATCATAGAAGCAGGGCCAAGGTGTTATGTGCCAGTTTTTGATTAAAAACCCTAATATTGATTTTTAATCAGGGAACTTCTGCACAGACTCTAACATGTGGAAATTGACCATCATTGGGTTATCTATGCTGTCATATTAAGGAGGTCCTGACAGCTTGTAAGAGATTTGGGTGTTATTTTGCTTGACACGTAGTTTTTATGTTATGTTTTTTAAATCTGTTTGCTTGAATAAAGCTTAAAATCCTTTTAATTCCTGGTGTGTTTGTTGTCTCTGGATTCAAAAGAACCAATTGCCTGAGCACTTGATCACTGCCCTTGCAAAATATCCTCAAGGATCTCTCATTAGAGATAGAACAGGATCTACCATAATGCCATTACATAATTGATATAATCTATAAACATTCAGATGTTTTTCATGCTGCCCAGCAGTAAAAGTAGCAGGTGGGAATTCACATTCATTTACAGAACCTGAAAGCCACAATCATCTTAATTATGGAATACAATTTTCTGTCTTGGTTCTGAACCATCTTAACCATTTCATTTGACTTTCATTAAGACTTCTTGCAAAAGTATGGGAAATGGTTTTACATTAAAGACTTACTTTTTTTTAATGAACTGCTTTTCAAATTTGCAAAGGTAAATTAGATGCTAGACTTCCAAATGAAGTTTTGCTGTTATTTAGAATTCTGAAAAGCCACCATTAATATGTATTTGAGTGACTATTCATATCATTCTAGCAAGTGCAGAGAGAATGTTTACAAACATATGAAATATTTATGTTACATATATGAACATGAAAATTAAAAGGGCACTGTTATTATATTAGATAGTAAGTCTAAATGTATTTAAGTCATGTTGTCCAGTTTATAGGACTTTGTGTGATTGTTGTTAAAGGAGAGATATCTGGCCAATTATTAGCCAGTATTAAAGAGTCTGTATTCATATAAAAAAGTTTATATAAAAATGGATTCAGGAACTCTTAGATTAGCCTGGTTAGCTACATCCATTTCAGTCTGCATTGGGACCCTGGTTTGCTGAAGAGCCAATAAGGATGTTCCTACTTTTTTTTTACTTTTTAGCTATTTTTTGTTATTTATTTGTGACTAATTTATTGCATGTTTTTGTTTTTAACATTGCTCTTTATTTTTGTGAGTCACTCAGAGTAAGCTGGAGTCAGTCAGCATTGAAACTGAATGCATGCATGAATAAATAAATGAATGAATGAATGAATACTGTGACTTTGTGCTGTTAGATGCAAAATTATTTATGTCTTGGTTAGTGTCTGGCTGAGTTAAATGTGTTGTGCAAACACAACTGGTAAATTAGACCTTTGAGAGCCAGAAATAAAAGTCATACAAAAGACAGACTTTAATCTTAGCACCTGAGAGGCACCTGTCTGGTTATTCCTGGAGATAGTATTCCAGATTAAGTAATCCTTATTTTAATCTAGGAACACTAGTCTTGTATCTTTACAATATTTCATGAAGGAGAAAAAAAATCAGGTGGCATAGTAGTGGGGTTTGATTGAAAAGAAGAGTTCCTCATAAGCATGCCAAGTATTACCCATGGGCTTATGTACAGCAGAATTGCAACAATCAGGACAACCACTAGTTGGCAGGAAATATATAATTGTTTCAGCCTAGATTCCATAATCCTTGTTATATACCTGATATATAGTCTGCCTGTCAATACTTAAAATGTGAGATTTAATATAGATGCTCACAAATATTTTGGTTGCAAAAGATACTTGGATAAGATATATTTTTTGCCACTGCTTCCTATGGAACGTGCTCTTTTGGCATAATTAACTGACAGCAAATACATTTGGGATGAACTGTACAAAAACCTTTCTTCTGAACTACCTCTAATGAGTAAATCCTTTCCTTAAATCTAACAGCTTTGATGAAAGATGTAAGCAAAAATATTTATGAACTTCTTTTACAAAGTCCTTCGGTATAACCTACTAAATTTTGTTGCATTTCTCTAGGTGTTTTTTTTAAATCAGATAACAGTTTCTGTTTTTCCCTGGCTGATGTTCAGACCAGTGTAAATTTGTGCCTTCCACCAAAGATTAATCAGTGCTATTGCTATACAAGCTTCCAGACCAAGGCATATAGATTTTTGAACTCAAATATTACCTGTACAGTACTGAGATCTAAGATTTGAAAAGTGGGGGGGGAAATGTCAGCCCTGCATGATATCAACACTGTTTTGACTTTGATGTGTTCATTAAGGATACAGTGGAGATTCATGGTTTTTCATTCTCTAACCAATAAAATAAACAAACATGCTTATTTTGCGACTTTTGATACCCATCCTAATTAGTGTAGATGCAGAGATCTATGAGGGAAATTATTTGCTCTTCAAGATAGAAGGAAATAAATTTCACCAACCTTTTCAATGAACAGTCTGGATACACATACTGTATATGCATACATACTTGCAGTACAGAACTTTGATAACAGATACTGTATTGATTGATATTCATACAGAGAACAGTGGACCATAACTTTACTTTGTCTTTGCTGCCTTATCTTTTCTACTTTCCAATATTACATATTTCAGTCTCTGGATAATTGTTTCAGACATAGAATGTATTTTTTTGGGGGGAGGGGCTTAAGCAGAAGTATTTTTGGTAACAATATGGACTATTTTTCACATTCTCAATGGTTATCATGCAGGTGTTCTTGATGATCTAATTTCATTGAAAAGTCCACTGTCTCCACTCCCTCGCTTCTAAACTTAATTTCAAAATGTTCTGATTAGTTCTTGTTTTTACTTTTTGGTTCAACGCATTTGGCTAGCGGAAGGACTATTTTCATATCTGTAATTGTCCTCAAATTGAAGTAATTTCCCATGTTTTGTCCTAGATTTGACAACACCCTTATCTTCCAATGATTTGTGAGAAAATGATATCATGGCATGGCACATACAAAATATGTTCCCAGTTAAAGGTGCTTATGTAACCCACCTTTCTTTCTCAATAGATTTACTAGGATTATTCCTAGAATTTAAATGAAAATTAATCTTTGCCATCCCATTGTGGTAACCAACATTCAAGGGAATGAATTGCACAAATTATATCAGAGTCAACTCTTGAATTCTCAACACATTCCTCCCAAAGGAACTATCAGCTAAGATAAAATGTATCTGAACAAGTCATCACTGTGTATAAATATGTGCCTGTGGAAATAATCATGACATTCACTGTCCATTAAAACAGGAAGGAGGGAGGGAGGGAGAGAAAGAATGTATGTAGATCAGGGGTGTCAAACTCGTGTTATCATGGTGGCGTAACATGACATATCAGGATTTATTTCTCCTTTGCTAAACGTGTGGCCAGCGTGTGATGCATCTGGCCTACAGGCCGGGAGTTTGACAGGCCTGCTCTAGGCAGACATGTTAGAGATAGGCTGGAATTCCAATTCCCAGAATTTGTACTTGGCATATTATTAGTAGTCCCAATATTTTTGGAAGGTGCTAGGCTAGAAAAAGCTGATTAATTTCCATCTTTCGCTCATAATGTTAAATCCTCTTTAAATAACACCCTATCAGATGTGTCAGCTCACCAACTCTCTGGTATCCCTAAGGGGTTGCTTCAGCTTCAAGTATCCCACATTGCTTCTAAAGAATTTCTCTTAATATTGACTTTTAGGTTTTCAAGGTTTTGAAAAGGTATTGAGAACCATCTTCTTTCAGTTCAGGGCTGTATCTGAAAGCAGTTGAAAATTTAGGATACAGTCCTAAAGCATTTTTTTTCATTCCTAATTCTATTAGGCCAAACCTAGCACAAGCCAACTCTCATTAAATCAAGCATTACCAGGAGAATGAATCCAGATGATAAGTGCCTAAAATTTAACTTTTTCTTTCCAAAATGCATGTCAGGTGTCAGCACTGTCAGATGGGTGATGATTTAGAAAGCAAAGTACTCCACAAGTAACTACAGATAGGGAAAAAATTGTCTTCTACCTCGTAAACATGGCCAATTCAGTTGCTAACACCAGAATCAATTTCTGTTGTATCCGAGTACAGCTGAAAAAGTTCCCTGTTCGAAATCATGATGAGCTAAAAGTTTTGAAGCAGTGAATTTTAAAATGGAAGAAGGTGGTTGCATCCCAGATTTTTTCATCTATGGCTGGGGAAAAAAAATCACATCTCAGTGATCTTCACCTTTCTTGACTATCTCAAGATAGTCTATTTTTCCCTCACATAAAACAATAGCATAATAATATTCCTCATAAAGTTTTATCAAAGAACTTAAGAGCATTCTAAATAATATCTCAGTTTCTGCAGCCCCAATTTGCTTTTATTATTAAAAAAAACTGGAGAATATGTCTTGGAATCCTACAATGTATCAAATACTTTATCAACCATAAGCATAAAGGAGATTTTGCAGCCAAACATAAATTGCCAATAATAGGCTAGAACCTACATTCATTAAATGGCTTCAAGTAATCTATTCCAGGTGTCTATAGGTAAAGGTCCCTCCTCACCTGCATGCTAGTCATTTCCAGCTCTAGAGGCAGTGCTCATCTCCATTTCTAAGCCGAAGAGCCAGTATCTTGGTGGTTGGTTCAAATCCCTAGCACCGCATAATGGGGTGAGCTCCCGTTACTTGTTCCAGCTTCTGCCAACATAGCAGTTCGAAAGCATGTAAAAAATGCAATTAGAAAAATAGGGATTAATTTGGTGGGAAGGTAACTCCAGGTGTCTAAACACCTCCAATTACTTTGAAGTAAGGGTTATCTATTATTACTCTACAAATCATATTTAGTCTACTTTACCCTCTAGAATATCAGGTTTTTCTTTATGAAAGACTATGACCCATCAAATTATTACATGTCTCATTCCTGACTTTTGAAAAAAATGATGCTTATACAAATTTAGCAGAATTTGTGTAGTGCCTTGGATTTAATCTGAAAGAAATTTATGTAACTTTAAAAAAGCATATGATTGGTGTCATGTTCCTAAGTATTCTGAAAGATTTCTGAATTGCATGCAAAGCACTACACAATCTAAAATTTACCTCTTGGCATCTAAATTAGCATCTAAACATTATAGCTTATCTCTTTTTCTTCCATTGTTCCATGACAGTTTATAAATTTACTTTCTGAATTATAAAAAAGTGAATTCAAATACATTGTTGTGTTATAAAGTTTTCAGAGTTTTAAAATCATTATATAAATACAGCAGTTTTGCTGTAGGGGTAAAAATCATCAGAAGATAAAATATTGAAATATAAACTCTACATTTTGATATGCAGATCGATGGTACACCGATGTTCAAAAATGGGGGGGTTATAATGATTTTATGTCCATCTTCTTATTGATTTTGAACCCCTCAAGGATATTTATGATATATTCTCTTTTTTACATGTTGAAGCAAGTCTAATAAAACCTTTTCATCTTAGTATTTTGTCTGTCTTTCTGTCTGTCTCTCTCTCTTTTTCTCTCTCAACCAACTATCATTTTCTGACATCTAAGTCTTCAGCACATTTTGAAACCTGAGGACTTTTTCTTAACCAAACACTGTTGCTAAGTATTGGTAGCATAGCATTCTTGTCTTTGCATTTTGAACTACGGCAGAAATAAAAAAACATCTCATTGGTTTTGGTTTTTTTTAATCTACAAAGTCTCAAAGCCTGGATAGTGAGGGATTAAAAACAAAACCTTTTCTTGTCTTATTCATCTAACACTTTCTTTCTCATAGATGCAACCACTACCACCACTTAATCCAGTATGGTCTTTAATGGTCAAAATGTAGGCCAGTTATTTTCATGTTCTTTTGAAAAAAAATCCATCCATGCCCAACTTTGTAAACCTTGGGTTTGGAAACTAAGTAGGGTTGCCCTGGTTAATATTTGGATGAGACTATTAACACCAAGGGAAGACCAGGTATGTCAGGGAAACTGGGAAATGAAAAAGTCAAGGAAAAGGGTAATAGGCATATGCTTCTAACCTGCTACCCCCCAAAAAAAAGTGACTTGGATGTATCCACAAATCTCCAATTTTATTTAAGGAATCTTTTTCTCTCTGTCTTGCAAATTGAATTAATTAAACATGTATACAATCTACTAAGGTGGTTGTGTTAATTTTTAACTTATCAAATAAATTGCAATTCTCCAAATTAATGAAATATACCCTGTTTCCCTGAAAATAAGATTTCCCTGGATAATAAGCCCAATCAGGCTTTTGAGCACATGAGCTAAAATAAGTTCGCCCCAAAACATAGCAGCAGCCATGAGGTGACCAAGCTCATTGCCTTCTGCACCTCGTAAATAATAAGACCTCCCCAAAAATAAGGCTAAGCGCTTATTTCGGGGGTCAAAAGAAAATAAGACCCTGTCTTATTTTTGGGAAATGCAGTACTATTCAATCAACAACAAAACCACATATTGGCTTAGTGCACTGAAAGGATCCACCAAAGTTTAAGAAAACATAGAAAAATCCTAGTTGAAAAGGACAAGGGTTCAATCCTATGCTTTTTAGTAGTCAACTAGTTAAATTCAGGAAGCCTACAAACGTGGAAGTGAAAGTAGCCTTCTAACATTCTTGCTTTTCCTTATCAGCTATTGTAGTATTTAAGGCGTGCCAATTTTAGCCTGATTCTTCCATGACTCTATTATGTTTTCATTTACATTTGTTTTAGCTAGTGGTCATTATCTTGTCTGATTTCTTGGTTTAGTTCAGTTCAAAAAAACTTATCAAGGAACTATTGTTAATGTTTCTTCAACATTTCACATTCATTTTTCATAGATGTTAATCATCTGGTACTTTTAGGAGAAAATATTTTGCCTGCTTCCAACAATATTATTTTTATTTCACTGGAAATTATACTTCCTGAGTTCACAACCCTCAAGTCTGCTACTTTCTATTCTTTCTTCAATTTTAAAAATCAGTGCTAAAGGTCAATAGATTTCTGCATAAGTTTTAGTTTCCTGACTACCTGCATTGAAGACATGCTGGATTTTGCAAAATATGGAAAATGTTTGTTTTTTATGCATGTGTTGTACAACTTATTGTGTAGTGGGCTTTAGTAGGCAAGAACCAGATCAGCATATCTGTAACAACATTTATTGACTAAAAAATGAAAACTGAGGAACTGCATAAGAGAAGCTAATGGACCGATCCAGAGCTATAGCATAGTGGGAACTGTGTTTCCTATATATGTGTATTTGTATG
>JANHFT010010761.1:138909-160057 GCA_032467955.1 Pseudoxenodon macrops | reverse complement strand
AAAAACTGACAGATGCAGGTAATTTTCTGTTGATTTCATAATAAATTGCCTTAATGGGATTAGTTCTCTCTCTCTCTCTCTTTCTCTCTCTCTCTCTCTCTCTCTCTCTCTCCTTGATCAACAAGGTTGATTTTAACCTTTTCCCTCTAAAGGGATGAACTGTCTATATAAGTGAAAGAGAAAAAGAAGAAGATTTGTTAGCAGAAATAGTACAAAGACTTCAGGCAACTGATAAATTGAACAGTTTTGAATCTGAACTATAACTTGTTAAACTAGAATTTGGCCAATAATAAGTGATTTCATTTGGGTTCATTTAAGGAATAAGAGAAAGGCAAAACATGCCGCACTGGATTTACTCCTAACCAGTCTAAAACCTTCCAGAAGATCTAAAAGTTATTCAACGAATTGGACTAATGATCAGAATACTTTAGCCAAGATGTAGTAACTGGAGACATTGTTCTGATTTCTGAAAGATGATTGGATTGGTGGGAAAAAATGGAAAATGTTTGAATATTTCAAAACAACATCTCAATTAGTATGTACATGTCTGATTGGGACAGGTAGCAAGAGGGCACCAGAGTGACTACTTAGAAAGATCAGAAATGCTGTAAAAGAGAACTTTGTTCAAAACAATTGCCAAAAGAGAGGATGAAAAAAAATGTCATAGGATATTAGATTTTAAACTAGTAGATTAAAATTGCAAAAAATAATAATACATATTTTAAGAACATTTGAAAAACATATGAAAAACAAGATAAAAGACATTCAAATACATTTGACATAGCAAACAGATCAAGGAAACTTTAGACAACTTGATGATAGGAACATTAATGATTTGCTAAAGGAGAATGAGAAACAAAACAAAAAAACCTGAATCAATTATTTGCTTCTGTCTTATGTATTGGTGAGGTGGGACTGATGTCCATATCCCAGCTGGGTTTTTCAGAAAGAAGGTCAGATGAACTGAAGGAAAAACAAGAAATAATTCCTCTGACCCACTAGCTATCCCACCTCAACCTCCCCTTTTTACTAGCTGTCACATGACTGAATTGTGTGCATGCTTACAATCGCAACTCAGACATATCTAGACATGGCCATGCTCAGTATCACTGCTGGATATTTACTGCTTGGTTGGTTGTTGTGTGTGTTTTAGTACTTGGTTCCTGGTTTTATTTGCCTGACTTTGTTGGAGGGGTGCATAGAATAAAACTTTATTATGAAACATTATCATGTTTCAAAACAATTTCATGCATGTGTGTATTTTTGTAATCAATTAACTTTGCAAATACTAAGTTGTACATGGATGTACCTAGCTATTTTCAGGTTACAATTTGCAAATTATGTTTCTTTATGTTTTACAAAAATTAAAGCTTCCTGTGGTTCATTTAGGCCCTATTTGAATCCATTTGGATTGGGGTTAGTATTAGGGTTAAGTTAATCATTCTGTTTAAAAACTTTTTTCCTGCATTTGAAGGAGTGATTTAAAACTGCAAAGAAATAAAAATCTTCTGTAAAGGGGGGGTAAATGCAGGCTGTGGCCACATTTCAGGGAGTCCTTTTTCCACATTCAAAGTGCTATTTTCAAAACCCCACAAAAATTGAAAGCATCATTAGGCTATTCTTTACTTCACAATGCACAAAATAAGGTCTGCTTCCTAAATATAGTGCAGCCGAGGGTTTGGTTCATTGTTTACTTAGTTTTGCTTTGAATGACCTCTGCATCATGTGGGATTTGTTTACTTTGATGAGAACACTGATTAAATATACTTATAAACTTGGTTTTGTTAGTCTATACTATTATTACTGAAAGGGATTAGAAGATGTAACAGCTAGAAACAAAATTGGAGGTCAAAACTAATAATTTGAGACCTATAGATTGCACTGTACTGTTAGGTACAAGATGAAGAAAACTCAGAAGAACTCATTATTAAATTATAAAGGGAATTTGAACAATCTGGAGATAATGTTGAACATTAAAACCAACAAGGCTGGTGAATTTGCAGTTGACAGTGTAGAAATATCTACACTGATAGTTGTAGATAGTTTTGTTTTCTGAGGTTCCAAAAAGGATGGTATACTAGAGAAATAAATAGATTTTATGTGTAAAATATTGAATGAATGAGAACATTTCAATGTCAAGAGTAATCAGAATAGTAAAAGCAATTGCTTTATTAGTAGTAGTTTACATGGAGTAGTATGGATTTAGATAGTTGCTAAGAGAATCACAAGTTTTAGGAACAACTAATCAATATGACCTGGCAAATTAAAGTAGAAGTTCCAATAATGCAATGATCAAGAAGGAGAAATCCATGACCTTGCCTTTTCCCATTGACCTCTCAAAATCTGTTTGACCACATGTAGAATACTGCATCCAATTTAGGCCACCATATTATAAAAAAGATGTAGAGACTCTGGAAAGAGTATAGAAAAGAGCAACAAAGATGATTAGGTGGCTGGAGACCAAAACATATGAAGTTATAAGAATTGGGTGTGTCTAGACTAGTGAAAAGAGAGACTAGAGATGATGTGATAGCAATGTTCCAATAACTGAGACGCTGCCACAAAGAAGAGTGGGTCAACCTATTTTCCAAAGCACCAGAGGTAAGGCATGAAACAATGGGTGGAAATTAATCAAGGAGAGAAGCAACCTAGAACTAAGAAAAAAATTCCTAATAGTGATTAGGAATTAGGGATTCATAATTAACAAATGGAATGACTTGCCTTCAGAAGTTATGGGTTCTCCATCAATGGAGGCTTTTAAGAAGAGAATGGACAGCCACTTGTCTGAAATAGTATAGGGGGTTGGACTAGACCAAGGCTGTCAAACTTGCAACCAGCAGGCCGGATGCGTCATGCACTGGCCTTGCCCCTGCCCAGTTTAGCAAAGGGGGAGAAGTAGTCATGATACATCACATGATGACACCGTGATGATGCGATTTTGACACCTCTGGATTAGAAGGTCTCCAAGCTCCCTTCCAACTCTATTGTTCTGTTCTGTTCTGTTCTGTTCTGTTAGAACTCTACACTAAACAGTAATACAAAAGGAAACAAAAAGTACAATTAGAATCATAGATTTCTAATATCTTTAGTTCTGAAGTTTTGCCTAAATCAGGGCTTATCTAAAGATGGAGAGAATGGAGCCTGAACGTAGCCATTCTATAGGGTGTGAATGAGCAGGGAAGGCCATTGCTGTTTTAGCTGATGATGCAGTTCTGGGAGTTATCTGCTAAAAGGCTCTCAAAAAGATGTCCAGAAATGTCATCTGAAAGGAACTTTTTTATTGTAAATCTGTTCCAACAATGATCAAGAATAAAATGGGTGAGGGGAGATGGGAATCTGCCAGTCTTTGCCTTGCACAAGAAAATCAAATTAAAATTAAGGCAGTTGATGAATATTGGAATTCAAGGGATCTCATAGTTCATTCACATAAAAGTATATTTTGGAACTATCACTTAACATTATAGGGGAAGGAATATTTTTGCTGCTACCATTGTTTAACCAAAAGCAACAGAAATGGGTTATTGTAAATCACTTATTTCTTTTGTGGTGGATGCAGATTCATTTCTTCTTCCCTTGCTCTAAATTAAATGGACAGCCAAAACCTGTCAAAGCCAATAGAAATGCAGATGGGTTATTCAGGAAAATAAGCACAGGTGCATTGCCAAGTATTATTATTCTATAATGTTATTGCAGGCACTATTATTCCAGTTTTATTGCACATGTTTGTACTGGATTCAGTAAGTGCGGGAGCTGTTCCCTTTATATGCATGAACGATGGCAATATTTCATACAAGCATTGCTAATGTAAGACCTTCTTGGAAATGCTTTCCCTGAAGAAATCCTTTATTTTCATTAAGCTGACACTCTCCCCATCCTCTGCTCTTGCACCTTGTTACAGAAATGGCTACCCATTAATTGCAGATGCAAAATGATAGGAGGAATGGGAAGAGATGGCTGTGATCATTTTGTTTCACACGTAACCTATGTACAAAGAAAACTCTTCATTTATTCTCTGTGTTTTCCCATTATGCATCAGGTGCAGCACCTGGAACCAAACCGAACAAGTCATTTATCACAGTATGTAATTGCTTTTGCAGCGCATCTGACTCAAACAGTTCATTAGTCTGGTGTTTGGAAAACAAGCGCCAAAAACAAACAACAACAAAAAAGATAGTGATTTTAATATGCCTAAATGTTATAGATTTATTCTCTCGATTATAAAAGTGGAGTTTGGCTGTTATCTGGGCTGTAAACCACACAATATGCTATTACAACAAAAAGAGGCATACATTTCCACAGAGCAAACCACAATCCAATACAGGCAATTAATTATTCACAGAATCTTTTTAAGCATCTGCAACCTCATGTGGGGCAAAGAAGTTGTGTTGCATCTTTTCTACTGTTTCTTGCTCAAGTGGTGAAGAATTTACAACTGGTGAAGAATTTACAACTGAAATTCTTTCAGAGGAAATGGTTTTCAAAGGAGTATGACATCTTTCATCCTTTCACAGAGATTGTGGCCAAAGGCTGGGTATGAATCTCCTGTTTTTCATTGCATAATGATCTCTCCAGGAGGATGTGTGGGCCACTCAGTCTCTTTGACCACAAATCTGTGGAAAACTTTTAGACAACATTTGTGCTCTAACACATTCAGAAGAAACAGCCTAGCACAGTGATGGCTAAACCTTTTGGTGCCAAGTGCCCAAAGTGCATGTGCACAACACCCAAATACAATTCAAGCATCCCCGCGCATGTGCCCTGCACATGCACCCTACCCACGTTGCCCATTTTTGGCTTCCAGGTTGGTGCAGGAGGCCTTCCAGGCCCAAAACAGGGTGCAGGGGAGTAGTGCATGAGCGCGAACCCCTAAAATACAATGTGTGTCCCACACATGCATGTGCGGTGGAGCTGGGCTGGGGCAAGGGCTGCCGTGCCTGCAGAGAGGGCTCTGTGTGCCACCTGTGGCATGCGTGCCATAGGTTCACCATCACAGGCCTAGCAAGTCCCTTCCATGAGGCTAAAAGGTAACATCATAGAATCTGTCCTTTACTAAATTATTGATATCATCTACAATTTAATTAGCACAACTGAAATTAATCAGAAGACATTTTAAGGTGGTGATGGGGGTGGGTGGGAAGTATCTTTCCGCCCAAAAAGAGGTTTCTTAACTTTTGTTTCCTTTTTGTAGTAGATTCCCCCCCCCATTTGAATGCAATAAAATGATGGTAGTTCCAGAGCGCTCAAGAAGGTGCAATGTATTTGCTGCAGATGTTGCCAATTGCAGTGATAGCAAAACTCACAGTACCATCAGCAACCATGATGGTAATGATGAAAATGAAATGAAAAATGATTGCCATTGACTTTTGAGAAATGGAAAAACATTTCTGCTTTCTTTACAGAAATTCTATGAAATTGTCTTGATACTGTCTTCATTCAAATAAAAAAATAGGCCATTTATTTCTAATTTGGTTTATATAAAAACAAACGAATCCCCTCCCCTGAATCTCATACCAAATGGGATCAACATACAAGTAGAGTTCACTATGAAAGAACATGAGCATCAAAGATGAATCAACCGCATTTGTTTCTCTGTGGGGCATCATAAAATGTATGCTGTAATGAGAGATGCTTTTGTTTCCTTTTCCTATCGTAAAACATGTATAAATTTAGAAGAACGAAAGAAATCTAGTTCTCCTATTATTCCCCTATAAAGAATTATATCTGGTCAAATTATCCAATGATCAAGAGAAGGTTTCTTGAGATTTACCCTCTTCCATATACATACTCTTTAATAGGGTACATGAGATACAGAAAAATTTGGACCATTCCACTTTATGGAGCTCAATTTCCTCTTCCCCCAACAGATGTACATGTAGCTGCCATTTTGTGTTGAGGCAGCTTGGATAATAAAGAGAGAATATAAAACAAGCAGAATACAGGTTTCAGTAACCTTGCGTACTTATTCATAATGAACTACCGTGTTTCCCAGAAAATAAGACCTACTCAGAAAGTAAGCCCTAGCTTGATTTTTATATGTGCACCCAATATAAGCCCTACCCCCAAAATAAGCTGTAATTAAGACCCTGCCCACTCCAGGGTGCACAGGTAAAAATTAACCTAGGGTGGGGATGGGGGAGTGGAGCTGCCCTACTACTTACCTTCAGATAGTTGCAGCCAGGCCTAGCACACCTTGGCCCATTTCTTCTGCAGCTGGCAAGGCTTTCCTGAAGGCCTCTGTAGCCAATAACAGAATTCTGGATAATCCGGATAAAATGTAAGGCATGGGATTTTACTCCGTCTTCTTCCTGGTCCCCAAGAGTTCTTGGGTGTGTGTGTCAAAGGGCCATATTGAATCTGAAGGATCTCAATGTGCACATAGCCTACAAAAGATGCAGTCCCTACAGTCCATTCTAGGTTGCATCAGACAGGGAGATTTCCTAGCATCGATAGAACTTAAGGAGGCATATCTCCATGTACCCATCAGAACATCTCACAGACGATTCCTCAGGTTCACATATGCAGGCCACCATTGGCAGTACAGGGCCCTCCTATCGGCTTGTCCTCGGCCCCAAGGACGTCCACCAAATTACTGGACGTGGTGGCAGCACACCTCAGATCCTTGCTCATTTGGCTACAATGTTACCTGGATGACGTGTTGATCCAGGCGTCGTCCTTGGAACAGGTAGAACGGGATCTTCAGGTCACTCTTCAGGAGCAACCATCCAAAGCTGAAGAAGTTCCTGAAGGCCTCTGACAGCGAAAAGGAAGCCGAGGGTGATGCACACAAGTGAGGTGAGTCAATGAACAACATCCCCCCCCCAAAAAAAATAAGACCTGGTGCCTTTTTTGGTGGCAAAAAAATGTAAGACAGGCTCTTATTTTCAGGGAAACATGGATATGAAAATATGTTAAATGTATATGCATGTACGGGATCACATGCATATGTTTACATGTCCTTTTCTCTTGCAGAGAAATGCCTAATGGTTATTGTTACAATATGGTATTTGGTTTTCTTTGGAGGAAGATACTCATTTTCCAAGTTCTTGTTAACATTCGGTAACCGTTACAACTCTATTGTTTTTGCTAACCTAACTTGAGTGTTTTGAGTGTGATTTTATTGTTAACCCATTTTTTAAATTTTGTTTTTATTGTTTTATGTTTCCCAGAGGTCCTTCAGCTATAAGTATTATTCATAAAATAATGTTTGACATGCCTTATCTTGAAACACCTGGGATGTGGTTTCTTTGAAACATAGAAGGCAGCCTTAACTTAGTACAAACTAGTTTATATCTACCTTCATTTGACAGATACTTTATACTTCTACTCCTAGTATTGCAGTCCTGCAGGAAAATAACAAGGATGTTAAGGTAAAAATTGCAGTTGAAATAAAATAATGAGAGGCGTTAAGAATTCAGACAGAAGAAATTGCAAGTGATGGCAGTAATCTCTCTCACACACACCTAGACGCTATGGATCCTGCTCAATCACATCTACAACCCTAATTGGATAATGACTCTGGAATTGACTAGTGTAGTTTAAATATTGGACTAGAGCTTGGAAGATCCAAGTTGAAATCTAATCTCAGTCATGAAAGTACATTGGGCCAATCACTGTCTCAACTCAGCCCCTTCAGAAAGTAGCTTCCATAAGAATAATATGAAGAAAAACCTCAAGTAAATCATCTTGAGATTCTGAAAGAAAGGAGAAATATGACTCTAAGAAAAACTGTCTCCACTGATCAAATACAAGGAAATAGGTCTTGATCCCTATTATTTCTCTTTGAGAGTGAGGATTTTAGCATTAATCTGTATATGACCTTTTCACTAAACGTGAATGTTTAGTATGTAGATAACCATCTTTCCCCTGTAGCACTTTTTGTCATCAGGGGTGGGTTCTACTTACCTTTCCTACCAGTTTGGGTTACGGTGGAAACGTGCATTTTGCATGCGCACACCTATCACATCCAGATATTGCCTCGAAAATAACCTCTGGGCATACGCAGGAGGCTTTGTGCATGCGCAGAGGGTTATTTTTGAGGCAATTTCCACCGGGAGGACCAGTTAGGGGGGCGTGTCCAGCCTGCCGTTGCTGCCAGTTCGGCAAGCGGTGGGAAATTCCCACTACCGGTTCTAGCAAACCAGACCAAACTGGCAGGAACCCACCTCTGTCTCTCACCTTCCCTTCAAGAAGTTCAGGTCATATACAATACAGGTAGTCCTCAACTTACAACAGTTCATTTAGTGACTGTTCAAAGTTACAACAGCACTGAACAAAGTAACTTATGAACCTTTTTCACACTTAAGACCTTTGCAGCATCCCCATGATCATGTGATCAAAATTCAGAAGCTTGGCAACTGGTTCATCCTTATGATTGTTGCAGTGTCCCAAAGTCATGTGGTCACCTATTGAGATCTTTTGACAAGCAAAATCAATGGAGAAGCCGGATTCACTTAACAACCGTGTTAGTAACTTATCAACCGCAGTGATTCATTTAACAACTGTGGCAAGAACGGTTGTAAATGGGGCAAAACTCACTTAACAAATGTCTCTCTTAACAGCAAAATATTTGGGCTCAAATGTGGTTGTAGGTTGAGGATATAAATAATAAAATAAAATATACCTATGAGGAATACTACATGGAGAAAGTAAAATGCAATACAAAAAGTATGTGGAAGAAGGAAGGGTTAAACAACCAAGGAAATAGAATAGAACAGAGTTGGAAGGGACCTTAGAGGTCTTCTAGTCCAACCCTCCTACTTAGGCAGGAAATCCTATACTATTTCAGACAAATGGTTATCCAATCTCTTCTTAAAAACTTCCAATGTTGGAACATTTACAACTTTGGGAGGCAGGTTGTTTCATTGATTAATTGTTCTGTCAGGAATTTTCTTCTTAGTTCTAGGTTACCTCTCTCCTTGATTAGTTTCCATCCATTAAATAACACAGAGACCACAGGATATTGCCTTGAGAGAGGAAGAGGATGTTTAGGACTGGTGGATCAAGGTTGTTGTCTGAGAAATCCTGGATATTTTTATCTTTTTAGATTCCCAATTAAACAGGACATTCTGAAACTAGATCCAAACTATTATGACTGATTCAACAATCATGATTAAACAATTCCTTCAGGGGTGGGTTGTTGCTCTTCTTGTTGCTGGTTTGCTCAGGGTTGTGTCTTGTGTGTGCGCACATGCAGCGATAAAAAATAGTTTCTATGCATGCGCAGAAGCAAAATCCAAGATGGCGGCACCCATGGAGACACTGACAGAACCGGCTCTGTGATGTTATCGCTGAGTTACTAACAGTTCTAAAGAACCAGTAGGAATCCACTTCTGAATTCCTTGCTTAAGGAATTGTGCCTGAACACAAAATTGGTCAAAATAAAATTAAAGATTGCAAGACCAAGTTATGAGTGAACTTTTTTTTTCTAAAAAAATTATTGTCCTGCCTCGTCAAAAATTAATGCATTTCCATATTCTTCATTAGCAACCTTTTTCCAGCTGTGCGGATCAGACAATCTAACATGTCTGACACTTTTCTCTTGGCATACCTTTGCAAGATGAATGTGCTAAAGCAAACATCTGTGACAGTGTAGAAGTAGTTGGCTATGCAGATCTTGCCATGTGAGGACACAAGAATGCTTGCAAAAAGACTTAAATTCTCCATTTGCCATTGCTCTTTATTTTCAGGTTTCTCCAGATTGATAATAGCCTATCTAAGAAATCCCTTGATGGACAATATTTCAGGAATACATGATTTGTATGCTTAATCCTACAAATGTGTTTACCTTTCATTTTTTTCTCTGATATGAGATTGGAAGAAACGTACCAAGCGAGTATAAAATCTATGCATAAAAATTTCAGTCTTTTGAGGGTAATAATAAAGTTTGCCAATAGTTAATTTGCGTATGATGATTGTGTAATAAGGAGCAAATAAAGCAGAACTGTAGGAGTCAAATTTGACTTCATTCAAAGTCAATTTTGTATAACATCAATTTGTTGAATGCAAGCAATCAGCCATGTATGACACAGCAATTTATCAATTGTGATCCCTTCCTGGTTGTTTTCCTCAGTTATTCCTAGAACAGTAAAGCCACACCTTTAGGAATGATAGAATTCATCTCATTTGAGGATCACAAGCCACATAAGTAGATGTGTATATAAAGTCAATGAAATAATCTTGGCTCATATTAAGCATAAGATTCATGCAGAGAAAGAACAATGTTCTCTGCTCCAATATTATTTGTTTGTGTATTCTGTTTATATTGCTTTAAGAGTGAAGTTCTAATATCCATGATGACTTGCTTTGGTGTCCTTTAGAGACCATGCTCCACTTGATCTTTCTTTTATGACTGGCCAAAAGGTTATATATGTCCACCAGTCCATAGGTTTGGGGACCCATGTTTCAGAAACGTAAGAATCTAGGTTGTATTACATCCTCAGCTCATATGACTCAGTATTTTAACACTGATTGTTAAACCAAGACATGGTTTAAAACAATGATGGTGAACCTATAGCATGCGTGCCACAGGTGGCATGCGAAGCCATATAGGTAGGCACGCAAGCTCAGGTCCAGCTGATTTTTGGGCCTTCTGGGACTCCCAGGATGGGTGGGGAATGCTCGTTTTTTGCTCTCCCCACATTCCAGAGCCTTTCTAGGAGCCTGAGAGGGATGAAAATGGCTTTCCCCACCCCCCTGGAAGCCCTCCGGAGGCCAGAAATGGCCCGTTTGCTAACTTCTGGAAGACCATTTTCACCCTCTCCAGGCTCCTAGAAAGACTTTGGAGCCTGGGGAGAGCAAAATACATGCCTATCGGGCCCACCATGCCATCACATGCTGGGAGGGGGGTCACATATGTATGGGCGGGGGGAACACATGGAATTATGGGCATGCGAGTGTGTGACACCCCCCCTGCTTCCCCCACTTTTGGCACACGATGGCAAAAAGTTTCACCATCACTGGTTTAAAACAAGGCATTTTCATACCATATCTGGAGAGTGGAAATAAGATTATCAGGCATCAAATAATTATAGCTCCAATCTAAAGCCCTTTTCTCAAACTGCAATGCATGTGGGTAACATTCTGAAGTAACAGAAAAGCAATTCCTGCCCCTTCTTGCAAAAAAGTGAATTAACTAGAATAGGGAGGTAACAATTTTTGGAAGTTACCACTCACTCATTGTTAGTAGATTTTTATATTGTTCTGAAGCACTGTTTTTCACATTATGTGTGCCTTTACATGCCCATTTAGGGCAGCACACTTCATTTTTGAGAAAGAAATTCTAAGAGTTAAGCTTTTCTACCACAGTTGAATGGAAAAGCTGTAAAATATAAAATAATAAAAATAATATCAGGATCTTAACAAATGCCTGCATTTTTCACCTTGTCTCATAACAATAAATGTGACCTTGCCAACTTATGTTCACTGGTGCTGTCCGGTTAATTGATTGTTTCTATCATTTCATCAGCATTTGGCTTCAGTTTTGCAGCTTTTTGATTGAGAGACTAGATGGCAGCAGAACTGCGATAAATCCGCAATGTTTGGTGAAGCAACCTGGAAAAAAAAAAGCTAGCTGTGTTTGTAGATTTGTATTAGTAAGAGAAAAAACACCAGAAATTGAACTTTGGAACAGTTATATAAATTACCACCTTTTGAATGTATGTTTAGAAAATTATAGGAGCCTCATGTCTAATAGCACAGGTTGTCTGTATCCCTGGTGTCCACATTGTATAGTTTTATAGGTATTTATTGTAGGTGATAACATGCATTACACTACACCGTGCTAAATAAGCAGAGCGATGATTAGAGTTCCTGTAATGGCAATTGTGAATTTGTTTGCTGTCCTCAGCTTCTCCCTGTTCCCCACTCAGCTATCAATTAGCAACATATGAAAATGATAGGGGCCAGGAAATGGAACATTTAAGATCACAGTAATAAAGCAATTATTTAAAAGAAAACTATACAAAAGGTAGCCATGCTTTCCTTAGCTTTGCTTTTTTCTGTTACATGCAGAAAAGCAATGGGATTCATCCCCTAGGACAAGATTCCATAGAAGATAACAAACCATTGGGCAACAGATCCTGATCTTACAGAGAGAGAGAGAGAGGGGTAATCTTACATTATTGTCATTTTATGTTACTGCTTATGGTGACTTTTAACAACCACAGAGAATTTTTTTTCCATGAAGGCATTTTGTTTCCACCATGGTCCTACATGTCTTCCAATAGTGCATTCATCTTTACTATAATCAGTTCTTT
The DNA here is from genome assembly GCA_032467955.1 of Pseudoxenodon macrops. Taxonomy (NCBI): domain Eukaryota; kingdom Metazoa; phylum Chordata; class Lepidosauria; order Squamata; family Pseudoxenodontidae; genus Pseudoxenodon; species Pseudoxenodon macrops. Next base: position 147,803 of record JANHFT010010761.1, on the reverse strand, counting down.
CCATCCATCTTGCTGCTAGTCATCTTTTTCTTCTCTTTCCTTTTATTTTTTACCTACATTATAAACTTCTCAACAGAGGTAAGTATTTGCATAATAGGTACAAAGCATAATACTCATCCACGCCTCAAATAAGAATTCTGGTTGATTTGTTTGATGATCCATTTGTTTGTCCCAAAGGTGGTACTTTTTCAAAAGGCAACTGAACTTTCTCTGTTTTTCCTTGAAGACATTTCACTCCTTGAAAAACAAGGAAAAACAAAAACAATCCAGTTGCCTGGATCCATCTTCACTTCATGAAACTTCTCCAAGGAAAAACAAGGAAACTCTAATGGCCTTTTGAAAAAGCACCTTGGGACAACCATGACCAGGATAGCAGAGAATTTCCTTAAACCAGTGATGGCAAACGTTTTCAGCACCGAGTGCCGAAAATGTCACATGGAAATGTTGCACACACATGCTTGTCAGGGCCCCACTCCAGAAAAGCCAAACTTCCAGGTTCTAGCATGCATGCATGCCCAATGATCAGCTGGACGGCGTGCAGGCACAGGTCAGTTTTCAGCACTGCTGTGTGCGCAAATGGATCATGCTCCGGAAAAGCCGAACTTTCGGGCTATAGCATGCATGCATGCCCAACAACCAGCTGGTCGGAGTGCATGCGCAGGCCAGTTTTTGGCACTGCCATGCAAGCAAAGGGATTGTGCTCCAGAAAAGCCAAATCTCCGGGTTCTGGCACGCATGCGCACCTGACAATCAGGCAGCTGGCGTGCATGTGCATACTGGTTTTTGGCACTGCCGCACACACAAAGGACAGCTGATCATTGTGTATGCATGCATGCCAGAAACCCAGAAGACAAACAGGCAAGGCCACGCATGCTGGGCGACATGGCTTCACATGCCACTTTGGACACACATGCCATAGGTTCGCCATCACAGCCTTAGACATATTTATTTGGGAGGGGTTTTTTTGGTGGGGGGGTTAGCTATCAAAAGTGTTTTTAGGAATCTTCTCCAACACCAAAGTTTCAAAGTATCAATATTCTTTTTATCCTACTTTAAAATTCAATTTTCACTTTAATAGAGGGTCACAGGGAAAACCATCGCCTGTGCATATCTTATCTTTGTAGATATAGATACAACCTGGCATCTAAATATATTTTTCAGAATCTTCATTGCTGTTTTATGAAGTGTTACTTTGTAGTTTATTTCTTGATTAGTCTTTTTTTAACTATTTAAACTATTGATAATTTATAGTTAGAAAACACTTGCCACTTCAATATCTTCATCATCAATAGTCAGAAACCACTTGCCACATTAATATCATAATCATCAGTTGTTGTACCAGAGGTGGGTACCGGTTTGGACTGGTTCTACTGAGTAGGTAGTAGGCCGCTGGTGATGTCATGGAGCCGGTTCTGCTGCTCTGTGGGTGCCGCCATTTTTTTCTGGATTTTTTTCCTTCTGCACATGTGCAGAAGCCGAGTTTCTGGCACTGCGCATGCGTCACCATCTTGTTTTTGGCCTTTTTTGGAGAATTTTTCAGGTCTTTTTTCTAATATGCATGTGCGCACACACTAGGCGTGCCCACGCGGTGTGGGAGGCAGCGAACTGCCGGAGAGGTAAGTTAGAACCCACCCCTGTGTTGTACCTGTCACCTTTCATTTGGCTTTCTTTATATTTCATCTTAGTATTCTTTTTTTACCATGCTCCATGACTTCTGTTCTTAGAGCCTGCAGATAATGTGAATTTTCAGCTCTCAAAGTAATCTCACCAGCATATCCCAGGCACTGATGTTTCTTGCTCCTGTTTTAAAACCACTCTCATCTTTCTCCAATCTAGCTTCTATCAATCTATATTTCATTTCATATATACTCTAGGTTAAATCATTCATCATTTTTATATTGTTCTACCATGTGCTTTTCTTGGTAAATAAAGCAGTGATTTATCATAACTTTCCCCTGTGCATTTCAAAATAATTCTTTGGTTGTTGTCAAAAAGTGATCAGCCATCTTCAGCATCTTCTGCACAATGTAGGTGTCTGCTTGCTTAAACTAGGCAACTGGGATAAGCTTCATAGTAGGGTGATCTTACTGTAATTATATACTCTATTTGGAAAATGGTCCTGGGAGTCTTCACTCATCCCTCTCTGGGATATTACCTCTGCCAACAGTCTCCCACACACAATTATCCAGAACGGCATAATTTGTGGAGAGGTAGATTAATATTTACCCAGTTTTTTTGTCTTTTCAAATATCTTCGTCAATTTTCTCTCTTCAAATAACTTGCCCAATTACACCATTGACAGGGGAGCGATGTGCCTTCAGACTTGCAAGATTGATGTCAGCCTAGAGGGAGAGGTCTAGATAGGAAGCACATCCAGATTAAGTAATTCTATTTATGGCAAGGTTACATAAACAGAATCTTGCGAGTCTGAAGGTACATTTCTCCCGTGTTGCCTTTAGAAATGGAGAAACTACTAAGGGTGTCTTCTGAGGCATTTACTCTATTCACATTCCTTTTATAGGCTAAGGTGTCTGTCGTCCAACCATTTTCCTGGCTACGGCTCTTCCTCCAGGCTCCCAAGGTCATTCCCACATACCATTACATCTGTACTGTTTTGTTCAGAAAAAGACCTGAATTCTATGTAATGTTGGCATTCTGACCACCTATGAAATATATTGTTTTAATGTAAGGATCCCAATAGGCTATTCGTCTAATGTGCAGTCTAAGATCGCTCTCTTTCTTATATCATCAACATTCAAATAATATACGTGTCATGTTTCATATAGAAATTACATCTGTTCTGTCTTGTACAATCTCTTATTACTTTTTTCTTTGGTTAAACTCCCTTGTTTGATTTTTGTACTGTTTTCTCCTTTGCACCTTCTATTCATATTTTTCCTTGGTGAACTAATTATCAGGACCATTTCTTTCTGTGCAATACTTAGAAGGTAATATAGCCAATTACTGCCTGCCCCCTGCAGGGTCCTTCCTTAATACCAGAGCATTGCCACAATTACCAGCCAAGCCCTCAAGTAACATATAGAAATGAAAGAAAACATTACCACATATTCAGTTTCCATCTATTATGTACGATGTGCCTATAAAGGCTGTACTTTCACCCTTTCTTTTTCAAGGTAAAGTTTCCATGTCCAGTTGTGTACGACTCTAGGGCACAGTGCTCATCTCTATTTCCTGGCCAAGAGAGCCAGTATTGTCCAAAGACATTTTCCATAGTAATGTGGTCACCATGGGATCCTTATTAATCTACTCACATTCATATGTTTTTGAACTGCTAGGTGGGCAGGAGCTGAGACAAGGAACGGGAGTCACCCCATTGCGTGATGCTTGGGTCTCAAACCTCAACAGTCAACTTTCCAGCTGACAAGATCAGTATTTTTGTGGCGAGGTAGCCATCATGCCCCCTGCTTGCTTACACGAGATCAAAAATTAACTCTTCATTTTTGCCTTACATAAGCAGATGTTTCCTAAAACTTTAGCTCCAGTTTAAAAATGCTCTTGTGTTGAAACGTCCAGAATTCTAAGATATCTTTCTTTCTCTCTCTCCCTCTCTCCTCCTCTCCGCCTCTCTTCCTCTTTCCCTCCCTTTCTCTCTTTCTCTGTCTCTCTCTCCCCCCCCCACCTTCCACACAGGTACGTGCACACACAAACACAGTAAGACAGAGAGAGAGCGCGCAAATTGACTTTTTGTATTTGAGAAAGTTTGTATTAAGCAGAGCTAATGCCTTTGCTAAGACTACACAGAGGCCACAGGGGAAATTGGGCAATTTGTGATGTTTGAAAAAGCAAAATGAATCTGCTTTTGCTGCAAAATGAAACAAAACATCACATGAGCTAAAAATTGGCTCTACTGACTGCATGCGTAGTCTGTGGGATGGAAAAGGGGGCATATGCAAGGTTAAGGGATGTCCATGGACTAAACATATTTCTACACTACACTGAACAATACATTTTGAAACTACAGGAGGAAGAGAAGCAGATTATTTCAAAGTACCTATTTCAACAGAAACACGTATGCATCAATATGTTTTACCTTGCTCTTCTCTGACTTTGGGCAAAATCAAATAGCACATGATGATTGAATTCATAAATCAATTCTGTAAAATGTTGGTTTTGAAGTCTAAATTTTTTCAGCCTTTGTAGAACTTCAGAAAATAGAATATCAAAAAATATGTTCCAATATATCAAAACCCTGAACTGAGTTGGGTCAGCAATAACAACATTCCCTTCTGTGTTATTTTCCTAGAAAGTAAAGAACTTTTGTCTTTTTTTTTGTGAAGAACAGGCCTTCATCATAACACAACATGATGAAATAATTGCAAGGGTTTATTTTTTATTCTTCTTTATTATCTATGCTTTATTGTTCTGGTTCTGTTTTGTTTTGTTTTTTATAGTGTTAAAAATAGCCCTGTAATTTCTGGTGATCATGAGATCACTCTTTCCTAAGTGATTTTGACATGTGATATTATAGATACTCACACAATAAATCTTTAATCTTGTTAAGGAAATAGCAGAGTTCTAGAATACTCTACACAACTAATTAATATACTGCTGGGAAATTAATTAAAAAGTGGTGAGCTCTGATGAGGGATAACATTCATCCTTCACACATTAGCTGTTATACAAATGAATAAGGGAAAGTGCATTCTGGAAAAAAATGCATAGATGTGATAAATGATTACATGAATTTCTGAAAGAAAACAAAAAAGGGGGGAAAGAAGCAAAGATGGAACATTTCAATCATTTTGTGGTTTTTGAAATACAGTATCTTAAAAAGTCATACCTTGCCTAGACAAAGCATTTTGTATAGAATTATTCAATAGAAACTATGTTAGGGATTTTGGAGAAAGTTCAATGGACACTCAACAAACCACCCCTCACACACAAACCCATTGTTCTAGAACAGTGTTGGGTAACCTTTTTCTTCTTGTGTGCCAAAAATGGCAGTGCGCGTGTGCTAGCACAACTATGCATGCTGGCACACAACCCCCCACGCACATTGCACTGCACATGTGTGCACACGCTCCCCCATTGGACCGTTTCTACCCTCCTTAATAGGGAAGCCTCCTGAAGGCAAAAAATGGCCCTATGGGCAAACCGGAAGTTCGGGAACAGACTTCCGGTTTGCTTGTTGGACCATTTCTTACCCTCTGGAAACTTCAGGCTGTTTCCCTGAAGCCTCCGGAGGCTTCAGGAGTGACTTCCAGTTTTCCCGTTGGGCCATTTTTTACCCTCTGGAGGCTGAAAAAGTCACTTCCAGTTTGCCCATTGGGCCATTTTTTTTACCCTTCGGAGGCTTCAGGGAAGCATCCTGAAGCCTCTGGAAGGTGAAAAATGGCCGAAAATCAAGGCCGAAAATCAGTTGGCCAGCGCTCGCAAGCGCACTGGAGCTGACAGGGCAACACCTCATGTGCCTTCAGAAATTGTTCCACGTGCCACCTGTGGCACATGTGCCACAGGTTCGCCATCACTGTTCTAGAACTTAGTGACTCATAACTATTTATAACCATCTGCTACTTGCAGATTTATCTTTTAAGAAGACAATTAGTTAGGAAAAAATGGAAGGACTACCTTGGTTTTTTTGTTTTAATTTTTGAGCAGGCCAATTCAAAATGATTTTGGAGTTGGAACATGTTGTGGTTCAGCCTTACTTACTTAAATTATATTGTGTTCTGCTATTGATTCTCTTGCTTTATGATTTTAACCTGGTGTAAACTGCAAACAGCAAAAAAAAAAGTGAGTGTATTTCATAGGACCCTAAACTCCAGATTAGTACCAAAGCGTTACTTCTTTCTTAAGATCTATTTAAGAAACTTCTCTTGTCAATGACTCATTGATCTGACCTGTGAGAAAAAGCATTGCCCTGAGTTATTCCCAGGCTTTAAAATGAACTCCCTTAGTTGTGTGCTCACACTCAGCATTTAGAAGCTCTGTAAGATGTATATCTTTTGTCAGAATTTCATTGTTAATTAGTTTTAATAAATATTTAGGCTTTTTATTTTGTATGTTGTTAAACATCTTGAATGTTTATCTGGACCTTCACTGATGCAATGCATGGATTTCTTCAAGATTTATGTGGGTCCAATGTCATATTTTATCCTGTGTCTCAGGATAAAATGTTAAAAAACTGCAGATAGTATTAAAATAAAATGGATTATTTGCTGTTCTGTTCTAGGATACATTACATTTTCAATGGAGCTCTCTGTTGAGCCTTCCTTCCTTCCTTTCTTCCTTCCTTCCTTCCTTCCTGCCTGCCTGCCTGCCTGCCTGCCTGCCTGCCTGCCTGCCACTTTTTTACATCTTGCCAATACCTGGACAAGTAGTTTGTCATTGCTGCTTTTCTGAGAGAATATGACTGGTCCAACGACCCCCAGCTGCCTTTATGCCTAAAATGTGACTAGAAAGCACCATGCCCCAGTTTCTAGTCTGATGCGTTAACCACTACCCCAAATTGGCTCTTGTCAAATATTTCTACTCAAATTGCCTACACTGATGTTTACTTGATGCTCTTGCATTATGCTCTTCAACTTTTGTACTCTTGAATCATTGCCTTTTTGCTGCCTTCCTTTAAAAATAAAGCACTATTTACAAAGAGGGGTCTGGTGATGGTAAACAATTAGTATAATGATTCATCTAGAAGTAAGTCCATGCATTCAGTAGCCTTTGAAAATGGTGCGTGCATTTCTTTGTAGACATGCTCTCAAGTGTTGTATTTTTGCTTAAACAAATACCACAAATGTTCTTACCAGTATGTAGACAGACAGACAGACAGACAGACAGACAGACAGACAGACAGAGTATGAAACTTCTAATAAAGTTGGGAATGTAAATTCTGGTTTCTGGAAGCTACCATAAAATCGGATAAGAAACTAGGACATTATTGTGGGAAAACATCTAATAGATACAGTAACTCCTCTGAATAACCTGGCCTGTTCTTGTTTTAACAACAGCTTAACAAGTAATGCTTTTCATAGCATGGAGATAAATGTTTCCAGCTGATTATATCAGAAGATTAAGCTGCTATTAAAACACAGGAGCAAGGAGGGAACTGTCAACATGTTGGCAACCCTAAATAAATGGTGATGATGAATGAGAAGAGTTTCAAACAGCTGTAATTTGGATTGTGTGCAGTTAGGATAAAATTCTTTGTTCTTATGTAGAGAGATTCTCTTAAACAGGTGCATACAGCTGGAAGGGTTATTCTTTTTGATATATTCTGTAAAAAAAAGAATAACTTTATTAGCATATTGTTGGCTGACTGCTAGAAAGTGTCTAACTTGATGTGGAAAACTTTTCTTCTCAACAGGCACGTGCATGCCATTATTGTTGATTTTATTAAGAGGCTTTCTTCTTCTGACCAATTGATTATGATTCACTTTCATTTCAAAGAGATAGTGGAATGGAGTAACAGAAAGGGAATTTAACTGCACTCATTAAAATCAGAATTGCAGGAAAGAAAAACAACACAAAATAAATGTACTAGTTTCCTTCCCCTCCCCTCCCGTCCATCTCCTCTCCTCTCCTTTCTTTGACAAGTAAAGTTCAGAGGGGGTTGTGACCAACACAATTGATGACTTTGTCTTTTATGTGAGAAAAGTAACAATATAATTAAATGCATCCAGTAACAACAATGTAAGTTGAGAACTATCAGATCTGAGCTGCAAAAATCCAGATGAAACATTAGTTGGCAGCAAGGAATATAGGCAATCTGATTATTTATTATTAGGTTTGTAAGTAGTTATGAAACTTATATATGATGCGTCAACTAAATTTCTTTTAGCCTTATTTTTAGCTGTTGGTTTTATGAGTTCAAAAAAGTTCTAAATTCTATATTCATGCATGATCCGATGGGTTGCTTAGACTACAGTAAATGTCATATTTTAATTGCTTGTTTTAATTATAAGAAACTGCAGGTGCCTTATCTTCACTCCTTCAGTGTTTAGTAACACTGTGGTTTATTGTTTCTCAAAGTCTTCATAGTCACACCCCAATTTTTATTCATAGAACTTTGCCCCCTGGACTCCTGGAGAAGAACGGCAGACAGAAGACAGCATAAGCAGGCTTGACAATTGCAACTAGGAACAGGTTATGAGCAGTTTGGTTCCTTTGACCCCCTCTGGGAAGAGAAGACATGAGATGAAGACACTCAAACTGTGCTCCATATGATTGCTTCTCACAAGGATATTGCAAAGCAGTGATCTCCAGACACTGTGAGAACCAAGAGCTGAGGGAATTTACCAAACTTGCTCTAGCTGCAACCAGGGCTTCCAAAGGACACTAAATTCTCACTTCTTTTGTTAGTCACTTACCAACTCACTACTTTAAAGAGATTAGACATCTTCCAAATGACAAGACTGGAAACATCACATGAGTGTCTTTAATTCTTAATATGTGAAGATAAAATGTTTTCCTTAAAAGCTTTAACACTTTAAAATAAATAAACAAAGACAAACAAGCAAGAAAAGTTTTGGCTATATGAAATTTTAAATGGATTAAGAACTCTGAAAACATTGATATATTTGATTTTGAATATTAAGACTTTGAAATTAATTCTAAGGAATCAGTGTACTTTTGTGGGAATATATATATATATATATTCAATATCGGAGACATGGGAATATAACATGTTGATTAAAAAACAAGAGTGTATTATTAATGTGCCAGTAATTTTCTTATAAAAGCCATCCTACAAAATGTTTAATCTATATTCTGCACAATTTTGTAATAAATATGAAAATGTAGATTGCAAACAGGGGTGGGGCTGCTGGGGGTTCGCAGGGATTTGGGAAAACCTCTAGCTAAGATTCTGTGCGAGTTCGGAGAACTGCCAAATCTCACTCCTGGCTGGCCCCGCCCACCCTACCCTGCCCCTCCCA
>JANHFT010010761.1:82172-92313 GCA_032467955.1 Pseudoxenodon macrops | reverse complement strand
ACAGACAGACAGACAGACAGACAGACAGACAGACAGACAGACAGACAGACAGACAGACAGACAGACAGACAGTTTTTTATATAGTAAAAAAAAAACCTCCAAATCATCAATTACTGAAATCAGCAGTCTGGTTTGAGAATTCCCCAGGAAATGGGGAACAGAAGAATCAACACATTGATAAATACAGAGGTGTCCAATAGAAATTGTAATAAGGGGGGGGATACAAAATGTATGTTGGAACAATAGTACACTTACAGCCTTTTGTAATTGTAGCCCACACCAGATACAAGTTTCCATTGCAACATTGTGATACACCTTTCATTATTAGCCTCCTACTGGCTACGCTTGTGGATAAGCATTGTGTCTCTAAATATCATGATATCTCCAAACAAAATTGGAATTCAATTGAAATAATTATCTTCAGAGTATAATGACAAATATGTATTTTAACAGCAGATATGTATTGAAACTAACAGTCATGAAGTCATGAAATATAGATGACAAAGGAAACGAGGGAGAATCGTTTGTTTTATTTCCATCTGTGTGGAGTGGTGATAAGGAGATTTTTGTTTCTGCAAATCTATGGCAGCTGGCAGCTAACATAAGATGACACTGGCTGAAAAAGGGAACCTGGAAAACACCCATTTTGTGTAACGCAGTGCTATTACCAGAAATAGCAATAGCATTTAGACTTATATACTGCCCATTATGATTTACAGTGCTCACTAAGCAGTTTACAGAATCAGCATATTGCATCCAAAAATCTGGATCCTGGTTTTATTGACCTTGGAAGGATGGAAGGCTGAGTCAACATTGAGCCAGTCAGGATGAAAGTCCAGGTAGTGAGCAGACTCAGTCTGCAATACTGCACTCTAACCACTGTGCCTCCATGGCTCATGGAAATAACTGGAAATAGGCAGTCCTATAAATTGGTGGGGAATTGATAGGATAAAGAAAATGCAAAACTTTTCTGCCAACCCTGTTTTCACCAGATGATAACATGAAACTTTACATATAATATTGTAACGTTGATGGCCAAATGAATATGGATTTTGGTTTCTTTTAGTTGACTTGTCTGTGTCCATGCTAAGAATAGGATTTCTAATTCCAAAATTCAGCATATTACATCTGGTTCCAAATATCTTTATTGTTAAATATCCCATCACATATAATGATGCATTATCAGCTCCTGTATCAATCCAATATTGTTTTTTTAAAGGAGCACAGTTGTGCTTGTTGGTTTGTTAGTAATTTGTTCTTCATGGACTATAGCAGGAAGACAGAAGTAAGAGAAATAAATGATTGAGAATCAAGGCCAATGCTTTGGTATTTCAACAAAAAAAAGCAGTATTCCAAAGATGTCAGAGTGTTTGGAAGAACAAAATACTTATGTATGAACTTTAATTTAAACTGCTCTTTTAGTTTAATAACCAGGACCCGAATTAATCCATAAGAGGAATGGACAGCACAATTGAGGCAAAATTAAGCATTTTTGTAACTCACCAAATTCATTTGTGGTAATGAAGAAGATAGTTGTCTGAGTCTGATGGAAATTAGCTGTCCCAACATTGGGTAACTGTAAATGAATGAAAAAAGAAAGAAAGAAAGAAAGAAAGAAAGAAAGAAAGAAAGAAAGAAAGAAAGAAAGAAAGAAAGAAAGAAAAAAGGTCTGAATGTGAGGCTATAAAAGACAGATATAAAATAAAATACCTTACAGTTATTTCCCTTTATTCCTCTTCTCAGCCATCTTCTCAGTACTGTTCTTTCCTTCCTTCACCCTCTACACAATTGAAATTATTGTTGATTTGCGCCCTCCTCCCTTGATATTTTATTCTGTCTATGGATTAAGGTTGGTGGCTACATTACTACAGTATTCTATTTTGTAGCTCTTCCTGCAGAGAGATCCAGGCTAACATTTTTTATGTGTTCCAGACATATAAATAACTAGAGAAATTATCTATATGTCAACCTCTTTTCCAAAGCAGCAGAAGGCAAGACAAGAAGCAATGGATGGAAACTAATCAAGGAGATAAGCAACCTAGAACTAAGGAGAAATTTCCTAACAGTGAGAACAAATAACCAGTGGAATGGCTTGCATTTAGACTTTGTGGGTGCTCCATCACTGGAGGCTTTTAAAAAGAGATTGGACAGCCATTTGTCTGAAATGGGGTCTTGAGCTTGAGCAGGGGATTGGACTAGAAAACCTCCAAAGTCCCTTCCAACTCCATTATTCTGTTAAGTATTATAATGGTGCCAAAAGGAAAGAGTATCCACATAGTAAATGTAGACTCCACCACACCACTTCCTGCCCTATCTTCAAACTACCCTCAACATGCCACAAGCCTGAAGCCACAAACATTGTCTCATCATCAATGGTACATCACTAGTAGAGGCAGGACAGAAAAGATGGAACTTCAAAAGTATGCATTAGTTTCACTTACAGCTGGCATCTTACAAATGCCACTAGAATCAGAATGGGGTTTACCTACAGATAGTATGACTTGTTTCATCTGAATTGGTCCTTGCTAAGATTATTCAACAAAAGGTGATACTTCAGAATTAATGCTTTGAGATATGCTATAGGCAATGTGCATAAAATTAACTTATTCCACACAGGCTAATTTTGTATCCGGGAAACACTCCAAGTGTTAAATGGATAACGGTTGTTCTGATATATAAAATACCCCTGTTTCTAATTATGCTTATATGATATAGCTTGAACCTCCCTCGCCTACCATTTAAAGCTTGAATTATAATTATACTATTACTGGCCAAGAAAGTACAGTAAAGGAAAAGTGATATTCCCAAGGTTAGATAAAATTGCCTCCATACATTCTTTAGCTCTGCTTACGTTTGTATGATTTTTGTTCATTTAAGTGTGGCTTCTCGTATTTTGCATTATTTCCATGGAAGGTCTATTGTATGAAGGGGTTTTGCTGACCAACTATCTAAAAAATATTTTAATTAATTTTAAAAACCTGGAATTTTAGGCTCTAATACAGAGATGGAGAGCTTAATATCCACTTAAATCTCCTTTTCATGCTGAGCAAAGCATGATCCAGATGAAATCCCATATATTCTCAGATTGAGATATATTCTCAAATCCTCAGTGAATAGAAATAATATGGCAAGCAGTGATATATGGATTGAAGTCACCCAACCCTGAGCTGCTTATTATTGGAACGGCTTTAAAAATTTGGTTGAATTTTGATGATTTTTTCTTTTGTATGAGGAAATTGTTTTGAGGAAACAATTTCCTCATACAATTTCCTCATATATACTGTATATTATAAAACGTCCTGAAAATAAGGCCAACCTTGATTTTTGGGGTGGTCCTAAATATACACCCTCCCCTGAAAATAAGCCCTAATGAAGGGATGGACATGGCCAACACAGGAGGCAGCCCTTCCCTTCCCCGGTCACTTCAGGGCTTTTTGGCCCCTTAATTAATTGCAGCTGCAAAAGAAGCCGGAGACCAAGCAATACACCCCACACTCCTTGCATTCTCCTTAACTAATAGCGACAGTCACAGCAGGCAATTCCATCCATGGAATAGGAAAGGAAGACATGTACGTAAATCCATACACTTGGGACATCGGAAAAAGCCCTGCAAGGAGACGCCACTGCTGATGTGCAGGAAATCTCCCCTACCACCGACAGATTATCCTTTCAAAGAGGAATTTCACCAGGACAAAAAGGTGGCTGGAGGTGGCATTTGCATTCGGTTGGGCTTTCTTTGCGAAGGGAGGGGGATGATATGGAAGCAAGAGATTTCAGAAGCCTGGGCTGGTGTGGGGCGGTTTCTCCAGTGAAATGTCTGATTCATCTTCAAGGATGAGCATCTTGTGGGACAGCCAGAAAGGGAGCATCTTCAATGAACTTCACTCTGTTTGTCTTTGTGGCTCTGTAGGCAGGAGCAGCAGCAGCGTCTCCTCACAGGGCTCCTTCCTCCTTCTCTCTGATCTGATTCTCAAATATTTTCACACAGAATCATACCAGAGAGAAGGAGGAAGGAACCCTGCAAGGAAATGCCGTTGCTGCCCACAAAGACGAACAGAGCTAGTTGTTCCCAACTCCAGGTGGCGGTGCTTATCTCTGTTTCAAAGCCAAAGAGCTAGCACTGTCCGAAGGCACCTCTGTGGTCATGTGGCTGGCATGACTAAATACCGGATGACTGTTACCTTCCCACTGAAGTGGTCCCTATTTTTCTACTTGTATTTTTACGTGCTTTCGAATTGCTAGGTTGGTGAAGCTGGGACAAGTAATGGGAACTCACTCCGATACGCGGCATTAGGGATTCAAACCACCAAACTGCTGACTTTTCTGATTGACAAGCTCAGCGTCTTAGCCCCTGAGCCACCGCATCCCATACAAATTGGATCCTAGAGGGGAACAAATATTACAGGCAAAAGAAATTGTAGTTGATTTGAATCAGTGTCAGGATTTATAAAATAGCACAAAATGCTATATAACATTTGAAATACTAGATAATATGTCCAATGAATTGGGCCAGAATTCAGTAGCCACAATATCAACAATATAACTAACAATGTATGTTAATAAAATAATGATATAAAAAAATCTCACTTGATGAAGAAATAGTAGAATCAGTCTTTCAGAGAAGGAACTGAACAATCATGGTGGAACAAAGAGCTGGTGAGTAATACAGTTCTTCATAATTCCTGACAAGGAGAGAATTTGAGATAATTCAAATAGTTGTTCCTTGCAAGGAGATCCGAAGACAACAGTATCTGATGGGTTTAGAGATCTGGGAGATGATGGAGTAATTACCTTCTTGGTAAAACTGCAGTTGGTGCCTTCAAAAGGACACTGAGTTTGCACACTTACTTTTCTAATCATTTTTGGGAATTGCTTGTTAACTGCTTTTCAGCTATTAAGAATCTTTAGCTCCACAGGTTGTATAGCTTTGAGTGAGTTTCCTTCAATCCTTAGCAAATGAATGAATGTTTAAGGTTTTTTTAAAAATCTTTGGGAATGTGTGATTAGACTTCAAATAATATTTTGGAATTATATTCGTCATTCTCATAAAAAAATGCCGCTCTCAATTCTCCAAAGAAAAAAATTGATTCACTTAACAACAATGTTACTAATTTAACAACTGCAACAATTCACTTAACAACTGTGGCAAGAAAGATCGTATATTGGGGCAAAACGTACTTAATAAATGTTTCACTTAGCAACATAAATTTTGGTTCAGTTGTGGCAGTAAGTGGAGGACTACCTCTATGTTGTTATCTCTGGTAATCTTTAATTGAATTTTGCTGATCAGGATTAAATAACAAAGCTTTAGGTATGTGTTTATATGTGAGATGGAATAGGGGAAGATCATCACGCATGCATGTATGTACGTATGTATTTATTATGTACTTTTACTGCTGGACCCACAATAAAGTGTTGCTCAGGTTGGGAAAAATGAGTTTCAAGCAGCAAGAAAAACGTGTCTGCAACTGCAATGATTAGTTTGCAAAAAGAAAATATGAGATAAAGAAAATGATAAATAGCATTCCTAATTAGTATAATATTATGATAAAGTCGATCTCTCTCCCATATCTGAAACATTAATTTACTTACTTTTATTATAAAAAATCATGTACGACCTACTCATCATTTAAATTTAATTTTTTCTCCGCTTCCTGAAATGATAACATCTATTTATACTTCAGGTCACTACTTTTACATCTCTCAAGGCTGATGGTATTCATGTTTCTTACAAATGAGCAGAATGTGAATAAACAGATCAATATCTGGCTTTTGCAGCAAATGCAGATTTCAAGTAATGGAAGCTAAATGGAAGGTGTTACCATTAAGTACAACAAAGAGAAAAGTGGTTTTACTCCTAACTGTCTACCTTCGGCTGACTTAGGCTAATTATTTCTATTGGTTTGGACAGCCTGCTAGAGTCTAATAAACAATCTAGGAAGTGTGGACTAAGAGGAAGTGGGCCTCATCAGTTTAGAACCTGTCAAGTACTTTGAGTGATTTCAATAAAGTACACACACACAAGCAAGTATGTAAATTATAAAGATCCTGTGACTGCTTATTGGCCTCTAATACAAAATTAACAACAACATTTACAAGTTCTGGTGCTGATTCCACTTGGACTATTTAATTTCCAAAGGACTTCAGGAAAAGCCAGATCTTCACCAATGTCTGGAAATTCATAAGAATGGTGTCTGCTCTCACCTCAGTAGGCAAGATGTTCTAAGGTAGAGGAGCCACCACCAAAAAGCCCATCTCTGTAGCCTTTCCTTTCATGGAGTGAACCTTTCCTATTCAACCAGATTGGTTAAAACAATTTTCTTCTTGAAGATTCACAGTCATGAGCAATAATTTTGGGCAATGATCAGTCTCTTTAATTGGAGTCAAAACAAACTAATAATCAATGTAATCAGCAGTGTTATGTGGCAATACTGTGGTTAACAAATAATCATATGGATAGCCACAGTTTCTGGTTATATTCAAGGAAAGTCCTATGGCAAGTAATTCACAGGTACTCCTCACTTAACAATACTAGTAATTGGCATCATAATTTTCACAACTTAGCAATTTAGTCATAAAGTGCAATGTCATGTGACTGCATTGCCTAGCGATGACAATCCATGCAGTCCCCATTGCTGTTGCTCCATAAAAAATTTGAAAACAAGCATAATCGATGCAGAAGCTGGATGGTAATTGCAAGTCCAGGGTGGTTTCAAACAAACTAGAGTGTTGCTGAATACTAAAGAGTGAGGTGTGTGTGTGTGCATCTGGGCTGGGGAAGGGTTTGTGTGGTATGAGTGCAGGGTTCCTTGGTAGCAAAAGTGGCATGATTTTTATTTTTCCTGATGGCTTCCCCATTGACTTTGCTTGTGGAACGCTGGCCAGGAAGACAGTAAATGGTGTTCATGTGACTGCAGGATGCTGAAACTATTGGAACTGTGAGATCGTTGCCAAGTGCCCAGATCATGTGACCGTGAAGGTGGTGTGATGACCAGAATTTCAGGGAGCAATTGTAAATATCACTCTTTCATTTGTAAGTACCACTGGTTCACAACCTCAGATAGTCTCTGAATGAGTGTTAACTGAGAACTACATATATAGCAATTCCAGGGCATAAGCAACTATTTTAGTGCATCTTATTCAAGGAAAGGACACAACAAAGCTGGGTAAAAACTCTTCTCTAGCAGGAGCTATGAATTCAGAAGGAGCTGAAAATTGCAAGTCTTTTCTTTTAGAGGAAGCATAGTTCCATTAAGAACTTTAGTAGCAGCCCTAATTCATAAAGCTTCTGAATTAAAAGCTATCCCATTTTGCTAGGGTTGCATAGGAGCTTGTTTTCTCCCATCTAGGCCCTGCAGCCAGGTCAAGACCTCTACTGAATCTCCCGTTCATATTAGAGTGGTGATGTATCCTCAGCATACCTGATAATACAATATCTCTTTTCCCCACGCAGGGAAACAACAGCAAAAATACAATACTAAACGACCTTCCAGGCTTCCCAGATCAGGAGTCAGCTGCCAATTGCCACTTTTACAGTCTTGACTGTGTGCTAGACTCAGCAGAAGTCTTTCATAGCTTCAACATGATGCAAATTGATAAAACTATTTATTGCACAGGTATGAGGATGGGTTCCTCTTTGTACCTATGGCATTTAAACTGATAAATTCTTCCTGTCTCTCCTGTGCTTCAAAGGACTCTTTGCATTGCATTTTATGACTCTGAAGATGAGAGTTCCTTGACTGTTGACATAACAGACATCTCCATCCTGAGTCCTTATCTTATTTGTTACACTGATATTTCATACTCTGGGAAAGTGAGTTCTTAGCCTGTTTGAACCTTAACTTTTTTTTTCTAGTTATGATTGGAATTTTGTTCATTGTACAAAACAGCAGAGGACTGTCCTAATCGAGCTGCTGTTGTTGTTTTTTACACTTTTTTCTATCACTTAGGAGTCTTTTTCTATCACTAGTAGTCTTAGTAGTAGTAGTAGGCTGTCCACAATTTCTATTCTGCAAAAGCTGGGATATGCAGTAATTCCAATATGGGAAAACAAGTATCATAAACCAGTGGAGAAATTATTCTATAAATGAAACATTGGGCATTAAGACTCCTCCCACAGTCACTATATACAACTGCAATAATGAGAATTAAAAATGGAATGGAAAGTATCTTGTTAGGATGGATTTTGAAAGCAAAGTTTATTTCATAGAATAAAATGAAAAATAGTAGAAACTATGCAGGAGCACATTAGAGTTAGGGCTAGACATTCAAGTGAAGATTTTGCGCACACTGAGAATTAAAGTTTGATTCTGCAGAAACACCCCCAACTAGTAATTGACATGGAGATCTTTTGATTTGAGCTGGAATTATCATAATGCCTGTGTCATTTTAACTGAATACTGCTTTATTTTTTAAAAGTTGGAATGTAACAAAACTGTTTTAAGTTGCCTTTCAAATCTACTGTCAAATTCAATGGATAACTTGTCTCCCACGCTGATGGGTAATTTTCTTTCTGAGTATGTTTTACTTCATGTTAAGAGTGAAATGGTAAGAGTAAATCAGTTTGTCAATGTAATTGCATTAAGCACCTCTCATCTGTGTTTGAGATCAGAGAAAAATGCACAAAACTGACAGAATTAGAGATTAACTGAAACTAACCAGGAAACAAAAGGCCTTGATCACACCACCTGATAAATCACCTGCCCAGTAATTTGTTGTATTGTAGTATTATCTTTGTATGATATTCTATGTAAATTTTCAGGTTCTGGGTGAATTTGGAAAAACTGATACTGTCATTAAAATTAATCTGACAATTTTGGTATTGGCTAGAGAGAAGTTCCCTGAAGATGGAGTCTGAAAGCTTGGAAGACAGACCCAGATTGGAGCCTGTGATTTTGTTATTGATTAAAATAATGAGAATAACATAGAGATGGTCACCTTAAACATTTATAAAGGGAATAAACCAATGAAGAGAAATTGTGTCTTGCTGTGATCACACACACAGTTTATAATATGGACAAGATTCAAACTAGGGATATCTTGGTTCTTTATTCTGTTAATCTGTTCAGGTCTTCAGTTTATATAAAATGAACTTACAGAATGCTACTAAGTTGAATTATGACCTAAATAATACAGGTATGTCAGAGCTCATTCACAAAGGTGGACTTTGTGACTACAAATTTAAACCCCATGTGTCCAATGAAAGTGGCAGGAAGGAGGAAACAGTGGTATATTAATTTGAGTAAGAAATGTTGATATCATTCATCACAGAATGTATACTTCTAAAAATGTTCATAATTAGTGGATAGTCAGCCTGGCAGGTATATAATTACAGATGTCATTATTTTATTATTGTTAATTTAAATATTTGAAAGCAATATTTCTGTAGTTATATATTTCGGTAATGTATAACACATTATGCATTCTGAAAAAAATACCCCACACATGGTATTTTATAAAATATTGAGAAGAAAATGGTATTAAGTTGCTTAAATGGCAGAAACTGAAAACAGAATAGCCTATTCTTCATTGGTGGCTTTCTGTTCCCTTTAAGTATTACAGGTGATTCCAGGTGATATCTGGTTTGTACTTGGATAAAGTTGGAATTTAGTTTGTAATTCTTTTATAATTAGCAAGAAAACTTCATGTTATGTCCATGTAATCACTGGGAGTCAAGTTCAGCTGAAATATATCTTTAATTATCTTTAGCTTAAATACTCTAGATAGCATGGAATGCTGAGTTAGATCTCAGGACAAAACATATCAAAATATACTGGTATGTATTTATGTGTATGTGTGTGGAGGGTTGTACAAAATATTAACTTGAAAGCAAATCTTTCCACATTTAAAATAATTTAAATATGCTAAAATATGCTAGAAAATACAAGACAAAATCCATCAAAATGTATTTATGTATATGTATTTGCATGTATCTATATTTACACCTATCTGCCTGCCTGCCTGCCTGCCTGCCTACCTACCTACCTACCTACCTATATACCTACCTACCAGGGGTGGGTTGTAACTTACCTCGCCGCGGGTTCGCTGCCTCCCATGTTGTGTGAGCGTGCACAGTAGAACACCCCCCCCGAAAAATCCCAACCCCCAAAAAGGCTGAAAACAAGATGGCAAAGTCAGCTTC
>JANHFT010010761.1:50137-62661 GCA_032467955.1 Pseudoxenodon macrops | reverse complement strand
GAAGGCTCTTGCCCTGGGGGTCACCAGCCGACACTGTCTAGCCGACGGCACCCTGATAAGGCCCTCTCTATGGGAGCACACTGGTCAGTGGGAGGCTATTGGCGGCAGAAGGCGATCTTGTAAATAGCCCGGTCAATATATAAGGACAAGGGTGGGCTGCTGGGGGTTTACATGGATTCGGGAGAACCTCTAGATAAGATTCTGTGCAATTTAGAAAACCCACAAATCCCACTCCTGGCTGGACCTGCCTACCCCTCCCCTCCCAGGAATCCTCCCCACATGGCCCGTTTTGGATATAGGTAAGTGCAGAGCATGTGCAGAGGCTCTGGGAGGGCAAAAAATGGGCCTACTAGATGTTCGGGCCTCCAGAGGGCCTCAGAAGCCTGGAAAGGTCATTTTTGCCCTCCCAGAGGCTCGAGGAAAGCCTCCGGAGCCCGGGAAGGACAAAAACACCTTACCACCACCGTGGTGCAGGAAGCTGAATAGGCCACACCCACCATGGCCATGCCCACCTAGCAACTGGGTAGAGAACGAACCCCTTGGTAAAATTTTTGAAGCCCACCCCATATAAAGACACAACATCTGTTGCCAAATTCAATATCAAATTTGTTCTTAGGAAACAAGCAGCATTTCTGGAAAATGATCAGCACACATTCATTGCGCCTCACTGCATCCCTAGTCATTTCTCCAACAAATAGCACCTATGAAAACCTAGGCTCTATGAATATACATCAGCTTTGGAAAGTGGTAAGCTTTGTATGATTGTGTATCAAGATTGTGTATCAACACATTGAAAAGCATTACTGCTGTAAGCAGATTTAAAAAACCCTACATTTTGACAAGTTTGTGGAAATTAAACATTATGACCAACTGATATATTACTATAATTATATATTTCAGTTTCTCTGCATTACTCCTCAATGGAGGCATTATTGGTGATATGTAGTAATGAAGCAGGCAATCACTTTTGAAACTATATTATACCACCATTTACCACTTCTAGTCTACATAGATACAAATTCTAATATTGTTATGAAAACTTTTGCCAACATCAATGATGAAAGCATAGATGAGAAATACAATCAGCTGAGATAATATCAATAATGAGGAAACAAAAGCATTATTATTATTATTATTTATTAAATTTATATACCGCCCTTCTCTCAAAAGACTCAGGGCGGTGTGCTTTTGTCAGAAGTGGGAAAGAGGAAGAAATAAAGTAAAATTCAAAAGGCTGCTTTAATTTAAAGATGATCTTTTATTTCTGATGTGGGAAAAAAAAAGTTAGCTATGACCCCATTCTAAGATATTCATATTTTGAGCCATATGCTACTTTGAAAACATTAAATGCACTTATATTTCTAGTCTATTAATGGATTCTGCACATTGAATAATTTTTGTTGTAAGCAATTGTATATGGATAACAAAAGTGTGAATCCTCATGATTGTTTTGTAGGTTTGAGAATCAGATGGGGTGACATACTGTTTGATTACACTCAGTTAATAACATTATCATAACTCTTTATTATTATAAAAAGGAGTCACAGCTGATGTTTGGAAACCCACTGCTTAGTTTGCAATTTAAATGTCTATATAAATATAGGTCCCCTAATTTTCTTTTGTTCCAAGGTTCAGGAGTTTCCTTTTGCAATGCCTAAAACAATGTTTACACCCAGTTATGAAGCTTTCAAAATATCAGCCTTTGGAGGCCTTTGTGCAGCTATATCAACATTCATTCATTCATGCATGAATTCATGCATTCATTCAATTTGAATGCCACCCATATCCAACTGATTCCAAGTAGCTGACAACAATAAAAATAATATAAGTAACAAATACAAACAAAAGTATAAAATGACCACAAGACGGCAATCCAACAAGAAAGCAAACATAAAACATCAGAATCAGGGGAACCTTATTCATTCAATCCCAAGGACTGGATAAATAGTTGGGCCTTTGAGGATTTTGGGAACATCACTAGGGTGGGAGCCATATGGATCTTATGGGGACCTCATTCCAGAAAACTGTCTGGATCCCAGAAGATGATAGATGACCAGACACCCAGAGTCCACCACTGTACTGGCTTTATCAGATGGGTACAAACCATGAGAGATAGGAGTTCTTGCAAAGAGCCAGACTCTATGCTATGTAGACTTTATATGTAATAACCAGCACTTTGAAATGCAGAGCCTCAGTGACGCAGTGGCTAGTGTGCAGTACTGCAGGTTATTTCTGCTGCCTGCCAGCTGCTTGCAATTTGGCAGTTCAAATCCCACCAGGCTCAAG
The DNA here is from genome assembly GCA_032467955.1 of Pseudoxenodon macrops. NCBI lineage: Eukaryota > Metazoa > Chordata > Lepidosauria > Squamata > Pseudoxenodontidae > Pseudoxenodon > Pseudoxenodon macrops. Next base: position 60,375 of record JANHFT010010761.1, on the reverse strand, counting down.
GTTGATGCAGCCTTCCATCCTTCCGAGGTTTGTAAAATGAGGAACCAAAATTGTTGGGGCCAATTTTCTGACTCTGTAAACTGCTTAGAGAGAACTGTAAAGTGGTATATAAGTCTAAGTGCTATTGCTACTGGAAGCACAGTGGCCACCAATGTAGCTCACAAAGTAGAAATGTCACATGAGCATACTGAAGCAAGCCTATTACTGCTTGGGCCACTGTATTCTATTTTTTAAAAGGACAGCATCATGTGGGACATGTTGCAACAATTGAATGCTTAGGTAATAAGGCCATGAGTGATTGGAGAGCTGATTGATCCAAAAAGGGTGCAACTGGTGTAATAGATAAAGCTATTCAAAGGCCCTCTTGGCCATAACTGCCTACTGATATTTGAGCAAAGCTGTGGTTCCAAGTTGTAAATCATTCCTGACTAGGGAATAACAAATTTATCCAGAAGTAAAGATGGAAAATTCTTGGATCTGGATAGTCCCCACATCACAGTATGGATGGGATTGAGCTGGAGTCTATTTTTTGTCATTCGGACCTGCCCAGTCCCAAGACAACGGCACAGATTTCAACACCCTCAAATATATCCCAAGGATACATTTGGGATCTGTTTAGACTATATACATGACCTTGATCAAACAAGGTTGAGAGGCCAATTTAGGATTCATCCCAAGTGAACTATCTTATATATTGCCCTCATTTAAACTTGAAGTTTTGGGAGATCTGGAATTTGGGAAAAAGAAAGTGGTATTGGGAGTCTACAAAAAAATCAATTTATTTAATTTGGAAAATTTACCCCTTTCTTCCTCCAATTCTGTGTTTAGGGAAGAATTTCAAAAGAACTGTTTCTTTTAACTACTTCTATGTTTTGCTTATATTTTGCAGCTGCTATTCCCTCCCTTATTATTTAATTATTATAAATACTGATTCCTTATTATTTCACTACAATAGTAGTGAATTTTTGATTCTTTATTATTATTTGGACATCTTAGAGTATTGGAAATGATGAAGAAAAGAAAAAATAGATGTGTCAATATTAATTGCAATTTGGGCTATCAATATTGTGAACATTATATTTCTTTAGCTTTTTATTCAAGTTAAAATATAAAATTGGAAAAGAAAGATGAAAGCAGAACACAGTGTGAATTACATCAAGATATTTGTTCTGTAAAAAACATTTTGATCTTAAGCTAAAATAATATTGAAATATCCATTGTATTGTTACTGTTAATGTGTGTATGCATATATATGTATGGTTGTTGGTGTGCATGTAGTTTAACATAATTAAAGTAGAAAAAAGTCAAAGTATAAAAAATTAAAATTAGAAAACCCTATTAATTTTTGACATTCTCCTTCTTTTATTTATATGCTAATTAACAACGTTTGTAAACATTTAAGCCTACTTTAGAAGCCAAACTGTAGATGATTATATTTGTTGGCTGTGGGATGTGTCCATATTTAAAGCTCTCATAAACAACATAAGAGCCAACACTATTGCAGGACGTTGATGATACCACACCATGTTTTTATTCAGTCCTCACAAGTTGTGTTAAGTTCAATAACTTAACTTTGGATGTTGGAACAAGTGGAGTCTGGGAGTTAAAGCTCATAAGTGGGATACATACTGTATATAACACACCTAGACATAGGCAAAAAAGCAAAGAATTGAGCAAATTATTTGCAAAAATACAAGAAACTTACAATACAGTATAAGGCTTTCTGTATTCCACCACTAGGGTCCATGGTAAGGTACTCATGGGTGGCAGTGCTTCTCCCAAGATGATCATACAAATCAGGTTGATTCTGAATTTGTTGTAGGTTGTCAGACTAGTCTATATATATGCCTTTTTATTTGAAGGCTTCTTCCACAAAAGCACTGTAGAGGGTTTAAGTAGTACAACCCTGAGCGCAACAATTTTTGTTGCAATGATTGTAGAATATCTGTTTTACAAGAACGAGGGACCTCAAAAAATGGGAACACAAAGATAATTATTGAAGTTGAAGGCTATATGATGGGAAATCCTAGGGATCTGATTCAGGAAAGCTATACAGGTCCTAGTCAGAATATTTAAGCAAAATGGGCCTTTCAAGAGAACAGCAGAGTTGCAGAAAGCACATTGTGAAGAAAGTGGAATGTTAAGCCCTCAGCTGGTAGAGAATGGAACATTGGGGTTTCTATAGATTGTATTAAAAAAACCCAACCATTGTCTTTGGACTGAATTGTGAGCTGATGAAGAAATTCTATGGTTTAGATAGGATAGGGCAGAGTTTTTTTTGTGTGACAGGAAGGGTCAACTTGGATCAGGGGATTAGGTAACTAGATCGACCAATAATAAAGGGGAAAGAGTAAAGCTTTGGATTTGATACCAGGTCAGTATGAATCACTTAAGGTTTGAACTAGATCAAATCTTATGGATGACACATACACTAGTTGAAGAATGTGTGAATAATTTGATATTTGCTAATTTCAGTGGGAACTGACCTATCTACTACCTTTTGCTGAGTATTGTAATTGAGTTTTCAGCTGAAAATCAAGATAATGTGCTGCATATGAAAATGTACTTTTAAGTAGTACATAAGTGCAAATTTTTATGCCAGTTTCAATCAATGCAGATTATAGTGGGAGGGCATGTAACATATTTATGAAGGAATTGATGTGTTAAGATCAGAAATAGTTTAGTGTACTGTAATTGGAGGGGGAGAAAGAATAAAGAAACAAAGGAAAATTCCTTACGAATAGAGAATATTTTGTTCACACCACAGGTTGGACTAGAATTGTTTAGTAAAATGTTTCACAGAATTTCAGTGAATAACAAATCCAATATTTTTGCAACTTGGAACCAACTAACTGTGAACTCTTACAATATTATTATGCCATATATGGATTTTGACAATGGAAAAAGTAGCATCCCAGTGGAAAAACTACAATCCCAAGTCAGGGTAAAAGTGAAAAACCAATAAAGGAGAATATTTGTAGCTCTAGGTGGAAATGAGGGGTTCTTGGTGCTGTATGAGCTTGCTTGTTTTCTTTCAGATGTTTCATTACCCAAACCAGGTAACATCATCAGTATTAGAAACAAGCAAGTTCAGAGAAAACCAAGGATCCCTGATAAAAGAGAAGAAAATAGCAATGAGTGGAGTAATGTAATTTCTATCATCTTTTAAGACAAACTCCATTTCTGAAAGAGGGATGGATCTCCATCTTATTGAGACATCTGAAAAGAAATCCCTAGCTATTATGGAATAAATATGCTATATCCACTAGTGTCTGACTGGTGTCTGATTGGAGGAGGTCATTGTCAAAGGTTTTCATGCTGCAAAAGGTAGGTTCCCTTTTACAAAGAATTTCAATCTAAACGATTATTAAATGAATGGAAAGGCTTCTTTTGGTTGCTAAAGCTCTCAGGCTTTAAAAAGGGAGCAATCCCCCCCCCAATTTCCTCCTGGTCCCCAAATAGCTCTTCAGCAGACGTAGAAATTCAAGGAGGAATTTAAAAACAATGGCAATCCTGTTCCCATCCTTTTTCTTTCTTTAACATAATTAGAATTCCTTGAAGTGCTACTCTGGATCCAGCCTATTATAACACTTGCTACATTTAGCAAAACCTGACAGCTGAGCAATTACTGTAAGAGTACATTGTAGATGCAACATATGGACCATCTCTTCCACTCATTAATAACTACTTCCTTACAAAAGAACTTCTAAATTATATGTGCTTGTCAGCACTCATATAACTTAGATCTTTCCATCTTAACACTAATACTCTTACAAGTTAATTTAATATTCTGCCTTCACACATACAGCTACCTTCATGTTCACAACATGTTAGGCAGTTAAAAAAAACTGTATGGTGTGGGGGTAAGGGAGGAGTGGCTCATTTTACTTCATTTTTTAACGTGAGAGAACTTTCTCTTATTGAGATCTTTAGATCAGACAGCTCTAGAATCTCTCAAGATCTTACCATGAAAGGTCATTGAACTGTTCATTCATCTTCCTGACCCAGAACTGTCAGAGAAGCAATAGATACTGGTCTTTTTTTTATGGAGGGGGCGGATATAAAGGAGATCCAAAATGGAACATCTTTATTTGAAACAAGAACTCTTTATCATTTGGTTCCTGATGTATTATTTGGGCAATGCAAAATCTTTTTTTTTTTTTGTGAAAGATGAAAGCTTGATTATGTGAAACATTACCTTGACGATGCAAGAATTACGCTGCACAATGAATTAAGATCTCAGATTCTTATTAATCATGATGTTGAAATAATAAAATAATATCACCAACAACATTAATGTCTCTTAAAATTAATGTCTCTTAGAAACCACCATTAAGAAGTATACTTTAAATGTGTGAGCTATTTAATAAAAGAGGAAACAAATTGTAATAATTGGATATCATCAGACTTTTTCCCCCAAATTGCCTGTATACCTAATGATCCATTTGTTATTCAGCTAGCACTAATAGTTTCATTTCAAAAAATAAAGCAAAACAATCTCCACACCACCACCTCCAAGCCCTACTAATTTGCAGGCTATGGTTGCTGAAATAATTTGCATTTAAACACTTTATTTCTCTAACATTCTATTTTTATCCAATGTTTTGGCATATATTGATGATCACTGCATGCAAAGAGAAGTCTGAATGTAATAAAGGTGATAAACATTAAACTATTTTATTGGATTCTAATAATCTAATTCAAATTAGGTTTGCAGGGTCTTTTTAGCATTGTATCCAGAATGGGAAATGCTCCAGGTCTATTTATGTATGTTTAATACGAAATACATTATCTACTTTTAACCTTCTCATCTTGGTCCCTGAAATGATAAATGAATCTCTATGCGGCCTCCATTCTTCCCCATTTTGGGATACCTTTCATAGACTAAAATAGCTAATGTATAGTTTATGCAAGCATATTTAAATGATATTCTGGATTTTTTCCACCTATGCATCACCTATGCATCCATACATATTGTACCTAGCATGCTATTTCTTTTTAGCTTAAGAATCATTGTGGAAAGCACAAGAAATCATGAAGGAATATGTATGAAATACAGTTAGAGAATATAGGTAAAATGTGTTTACAACAACACCATTCGAAATATTCTTTGGACTCAATATTTGGGCCAATTGAACTATTCACAATTTTGCAATTCTTATCTAGCATAACATGCTGTATTCATACTGTATCTTTTGTGGGTGTTTTATATAAGTGTGTTCTCATGATATAGACTACGGTGGGGAAAAGATTGTGGTAATTTTTCAATTGCTATCTTGTCATTATGACTTAATTCATTTCTCATGCAGATATAACAAAAGAAATGATTCTCTTGTTCACTATGTCCTTGAACATCTAATGTATGAGTAGCTTTCAGTTTCGTATTACAAGAGAACACATATTTTAAAGTACTCATGCCTTTGGGATCTGAACATTCGCTGTGTTTTGCACCACCTCCCCTGTGATAGTCTCTGGTTTTCAATGAGAACACTTTAAAACCAGAGAATGACTAAAACAGTATTAACAGAAATACATAACCTGATTACTCACTGTTACTAAATGAAGATAAAAATAATGTTCTTTCTTGTGTCTTGGTTGAATGTTGTACTGTCAACAGATGTAATCTTACTTCACATAACAAATATCATGTGGAAACTGTGCTTTAGTAATAATATGTAAAAACTGTAAGGGAATTGAACTCAAGAGGGTAGAAATAAAGTGTAGGCTGAATTCATTTGGGAACATTTTTTAAAAAGAAGGTTGCATCCTCCCTAATTTAAGTATAACCAGAAAATTAATTGGGGAAATTTAATATTCAATTATTTTCCATTCTTACTTCTAAGATATCTCAATGACAGACAAAAACAAAATGGTTCATAGGAAAGTCATCTAAATAAATTATTTAGAATGTGAAGACTAGAGAAAAAGGAATGAGATTATTAACATAATGTCTGGCTTTGGTTTTATATCCATATTTTAAAAAATGATATACTGTATAACTTAAATAAACATTATAAATAAAGTAGTCAATATAGCACCTAATCTCTATTGAGTTTGTTTCATTTTTGTTTTGGAATTACTATACTGATTTTAATATAACTGTATGTTAATTAGACAAGGGATTAAAATATTTTAGAAGTAAAGTATTGACAAATTCAAGGCAATCAAGATATCCACACCTTTTAAACAATCCATGGAAACGATGACGTTTTCAACCTTGATTGTCCATATTCAGGAGAAAAAGCCAAGGATTGAATTGAATAGATAAGAGGATGCAGAATAATTATATACAACAACAATGTCTGAAAATTCCATTTTTTTCCTGTAGTCTCAGTGCATGCTAACAGATGGAACTTCGACCCTCAAAATCTGAGAATTTTACAAGAGGACTACTCCCACCAATATTGCTGATGTGAATAGTTGATAAAATAGGCAAGTGGAGGTGTCAGCTACCCAACCTCAACCAAAACCGAACTTAAAACTTTAGTTGAATTTCAGGTAGAGATATCTAAAGGATCATATCAGAGCTTCACAGTACAAGATTTTCCCATTTCATTCATGTGTTCAGTGTCACAATGCACTTAGAAAAGGGACTGTAATGTTGTTCTATTTTTATGTTGCTACTCTTGCCATTTTCCTCCTTTTATTCCTTCCCTGTGGATGTTGCTAATTTAAAAAACAAACAAAACAACAAAAAACAAGATGATGCTATTGATGTGAGTCCACACAATTCTACATTTTCTTAATCCTGGCTTCATCCCTTGTTTTCACCCGAAACCCCAACTAGCTGAGTCTATTAGATGAACAAGCCCATATGCTTAAAATATGGATTTATGTTGACCAGAAAAAAAACAAACAGAAATGGCATGAAGGAAAAACAAAACTAACACCCTCCCCAAAAACCTTCACAAATCTATATATTGGTTATAGCTTCTAAACAGGATTTGAGTGTTGAGCCTCAAGGTATACACAAGTGAGGGCAAAGGTATCAGAGGTTGTTGTTTTTTAATTTGCAGCAAGTCTAAAATTCAGCAACCTGGCTGATGAATAGAGCTGCTTAATTGATGGTTTTAATACCTTTGGTTTGAAGTTCTACTATAAACTAGAAATAAACATTTCTAATGAGAGTCCATTTGAGTTGAACAGTTCATTCAGATAATTAAGGTGCAATAAAATAAACAAACAAGCAAGGTACTTTGGCTGTCTCAGCATCAACAATCTCAGTTTCTCTGATAGACACTATATTTCAAAACAATTTACAGTTTGAAAGGCTACAGCTTAGGAGATGGTGACATGTATCTTTTTAACATAGGTGTTTAGAATTTTAGGCTTTTAGGTTGCAGATCTGTGGTTCAAAGATAATTGCCATTGCTATTTTTTTATTTAACTGATTTATTTTGCTACTCTTCTACCTGGAGAACTCTGGGTGGTGAATAAGTGAGTATATGTAAGTTGAATATTCAAAATAAATACATGTCATTATCTAAACACAATCAAGATTGTGATGTTTTGGTTTAAAACTCACAAAATCCATATTGACTCTACAAGCTAGGACTGAGAATAATTGAAATCCAAAAGATTATCCATTTCTTGTTAATATGAATGCATTATCACTGCATCAACTTGTAGAGCTGAAGAATTTATAAACTAAAGAGTGATAATCTGACTAGAAATCAGAACTATTACAGGCCACATGCCTCAGTATGTTGCAGCTGTATATGAGCTTGTAGATACATATGTTAAATGTGAAGTATCAGATTAACCATTTTTAGTTCAATGGTAGTTTTATTACATTACACATTTTGTGCAGTTTATAGGAATGTTTTGAAAGGGAATGTAATACTTGATTGTCTAGGCTCAAACTATGCCTTGAGGGCTCCAAATCTTCTTCCTTCAATATTATTTTTAATAAATGGAACCTACTTCCTGTGTTTTTGAAGTTTCCATATTATTTTGACTCTAAACTTGGGTTTATCATGGTAGTGTTCCAGATTTTAATTAATTAGTAAAATGAAAGGAATGAAATGTGAAATAGGTTGGTCTTACAAGGACGGTAACATACAAATATTTTACTATTAAATAATAACATTTAATAATGCATTAGACATGAATGAAGAAAGTAAAGTCAGCCAGTATATTACCTGTAAAACCTAGAGAGGTCAAAGCTGAATTAGCAAGAAGAACATTTAATCAATTTTCCCCAGACATCTGGTCCTGTTGCCTGTGATTCCCCCCCCCACCTTTTTTCTGGGCAATTATCCATCGGTTAGCACAGATTTGTATTTTTAATTGGCCTGGCCCACACCTGGCACATCCAGATTCCCTGTCTCAGAAGCACAGAGATTGAAAATTAGTATCTAGAGGGACTCTAAAGCACTCTGGGATGGACCTGTTTAAAAATCATTAATTCAGAAAGGCAAGAATAATATGCATGAAGAAGAGAACTAAAACAAAGAGATTAATACAGCAAATCTGTTTGCCAAAACAGAAAGATATCTCTCTGATGATTGCCAGTGTCAATGAAGATTTAGCCTCACTGGCTTTGGCATGGGATGGGTTCTGCCTCTGTGTCTCTGTGTGTGATTGATTAAACAGGTAGACAGAAAGAGAGAGGAGGTGAGAGAGAAGCTATTTTTCCCAATGAAGCTGTAGTGAGGTTTGTGTGAGAGAAAAATGGTGAACAGGTGTATAAACCACCTAGAGGGTAACACCTCTCAGCTGGTTGACAAGCCAACAGGATGGAATTGTCAGCTCCTCAGCAGGTGTGTAGACAAACTTCAGATCATCATCACTTGCTTTTGACCTTCTCTACTTCTCAGACTTGAGTTTAACATTGAAGTTCAGAACTCTGCAAAATGCTAAATATAATGGAAGTGAATACTGGACTTAAAGAAGAAAAACCTTCTTCAGAACCTCAAAGATTAATACATTTTATATTGTAATCTTATCTTCAATAATGCAATCCATAAAAAATCATGCCTTTCGTGTTTTTGGTGCCACAGCTATTGGTCCCATCCTCAAGAAAGACCCAAACTTAGTGTTCCTTTGACTCTTTAGAAGAAAAATTACACCAACAAAACTAGAGAAAATATTGAATTCTTAAGTATCTACATCACATTGTACGAAATATGTTTTTGGGAACTACAGTATGTTCAGAACTTTATAACTCTTTTAAGCTTGTATCCACCAGTCTCTTCATCATTACATCAACGACCTATGCACTCATATTAAAAGCAGCTGCGTTCTCTTCACTGATGAGCCCTATGGAACTCTGCCAAAGTCTTTCAAGATAAATCCTTCAAGATAAGTCCGTGGGGGCAATGTTAAACAAAGTTCAAAACTAAGCAAGAAAATTCAAAACCAAACCAGGAGTCAGAGTCACACATGGAGCTGCGAGGTGATTTCAAATGAGTTCTGAATGAGTTACTTCTTGCAACTCATACATCCGGTAGCTCTTCTTTTAAGTCTTCTGGGAGGGGCTGGACCTGAGTAGCCCTTTTCCTTTGCAACTGCTCTTGTCTTTTAGCAGCTCTGTGTATCCACGCCTTAGGAACTGGCATCCCTTGTCCCTCTGCATCGTTGCTATCAGACCCCACAGGCTCCAGCACACAACTCCCAGATGGCCTTGGCCCCATCTTTGCCTTCCCTAGACTCCAGAGCTGACCCATATTCCTCTCCACAGTCTGACTCATCTGCCAGCTCTGCAGGCTGTCAGTGAACCATAACACCTAAGAGTACTCATCTCAAACTATCTAAACCCCAGATCTCACTGTAACAGCATTGCCATAAAAGCATTAATAATTGTTTAATTCTTAATTTTGCAAAACTTCTTCTCCAGTAACATTGTATTGCTAACTAGAGCATACAAAATCTTTACCAGACCAATTCTTGAATACAGCTCATCTGCCTGGAATCCACATTGTATAGTCGACATTAATACTATTGAGTGGGTCCAGAGGTATTTCATGACAAGAGTACTCCACTTCTCTGCTCATAACAGAATTCCCTATGGCACCAGGCTTGAAATTTTGGGCTTGGACAATCTGGAACTGCACTACCTGCAGTCTGATCTAAGCATAGTATACAAAATTGTCTGCTACAACGTCTTACCTGTCAATGACTTCTTCAGCTTCAACCTCAATAATACACAGGCAAACGATCGATACAAACTCAAGGTAAACTGCTCCAAACTCAATTGCAGAAAATATGACTTCAGCAACAGAGTGGTCAATGCCTGG
>JANHFT010010761.1:29374-50037 GCA_032467955.1 Pseudoxenodon macrops | reverse complement strand
GATAGATAGATAGATAGATAGATAGATAGATAGAGAGAGAGAGAGAGAGAGAGAGAGAGAGAGAGCTATATATAACTACAAGGTAACTAATATCTTAAAAGCTATATCTAAGATTGCTATGGGTGTTAATAGATGGATTAAAATTCCATTAAATTGATAGGGTAAGATTAATGTTATTAAAATGAATATTAATTCATTCACCCCACTCCTCCAATTGATTTATATTTCAATGTTAATTATAAATATATATTCCAGTAGACTATTCAGAAATGTTTATGGGAAGGTAGGCCACAAATAATTTCATTAATGAAAGTGAGAGTATATTTTGAGGAAGAAAGTTTTAATTTACCAGATTTTTAAAAAAAATATCACTGGATGTTCATTTTATCATGTCTGTTTTGTGGAATAATAATTCCAGTGAATGTCAAACTTTATGTGGTTTATTGGAAAATTATTCCTTGGTTCTGTTAAAATGTTGGCAATTCCTTGGATCAACATATAGTACAAGATCTTTCATTCCCTGCACAGATAGCAACTAGACGTGTTTGGGCTCTACTGGGATGTAAATTGGAGTTTGATACAGAATTTCATTCATATTTAACTTTATGTAAGAATTCTACTTTAGGAAACAGGCAATAAAGCATTCTTCTAGAAACTACAAACAGAGTTTGGGATAGTACCATTAAATTAATTACTGTATAATATTTCACTGATTCAACTTCAGTGTGGTTAATAGCACATAGAACATAGAATAAAAGAGTTGGAAGGGACCTTGGAGGTCTTCTAGTTCAACCCCCCTGCTCAAGTAGGAGACCCTATACCATTTCAGACAAGTGGCTGTCCATTCTTTTCTTAAATGCCTTTAGTGATGGAGCACCAACAACTTCTGAAGGGAAAGGTTGATTGGTTGATTGCTCTCACTGTTAGGAAATTTTTCCTTAGTTCTAGTGTGTTCCTCTCCTTGGTTAGTTTCCATCCATTCTTTCTTGTCTTGTCATAGGTTGACACTCTTGTCTTTGTAGGAACCCCTGAAATATTGGAACAGTGCTGTAATGTAGGTAGTGGGGGTGGGTGGGGGTTAGTTTTGTTTCCTTTTTTGTTTAACACACAATATTGGCAATATACTCAACTGAGAAATGTTTCAGTAGATCATTATAGACCAGATACAATAATTTCCTCCAAGAAACCTGAGATGCTCACATTTTAGATGGAATCTGCTTTTGAGATCAAATACATTAACAGATTAACAGAGTTGGAAGGGACCTTGTAGGTCATCTAGTCCAACCTGCCACCCAAGCAGGAGGCCCTATACCATTTCTGACAGATGGCAGACCAGTCTCTTCTTGAAAGCTTCCAGAGATGAAGCTCCCACAACTTCTGAAGGCAAAGCTGTTCCATTGGTTGATCACTCTCACTGTCAGAAAATTTCTCCTTATTTCCAGGTTGAATTTTTCCTTGTAGTAGAATCTTTCCATCCATTATTCCTTGTCTGGCTTTGGAAAATAGCTTGACCCCTTCCTCTCTGTGGCATCCCCTCAAATATTGGAACACTGCTATCATGTCTCCCCTGGTCCTTCCCTTCACTAGACTAGCCATTACATAGATTACATAGCTATATCAGAAACTTTCAAAAACCTTTACATTTGAAATTACTGACATTTACTATATGATCAATGGACCAATGAGTTGGAATATCCAAAAGACTTAAAAGTATCCCTTTGAATGAAATGTTATTCTCCCAAAGTCTAATCAGTAATGAAGTTAATTTAAATAGAATGATAAGAGATAGCATTTGAAAATATTCATGGAATGCAGGAATACAATGACCACTAGATGTTGATGCAACGAAGGTCAACATTTTGCCAGCCTTGACTAACCTGAAAAACTAAGCAAGGATGAGCATTGGTTAGTATTTGGAAGCAGGCAAAATAGGTTAGGATCAAAGCTACAATACTGTATATATATGTTAGTATGTGTCAATGTGAATCCTTCTACTTTGTGCAAAGAATGCATTTGGATGTGTCCATGTCTGACCCCAGGATGAAGTTGTATTTGATCAGTGAAGTTGTGTCTTAATCAGTGGTGAAATCCAAAACATTTTACTACCGGCTCTGTGGGTGTGGCTTGGTGGGTGTGGCGTGGCTTGGTGGGCATGGCTTGTTAGGTGTGGCGTGGCTTGTTAGGTGTGGCGTGGCTTGGTGGGCGTGGTGTGGAAGGTGTGGTATGGCTTTGTGGGTGTTTCTTGGTGGGTGTGGTGTGGCTTGGTGGGTGTGGCTTGGTGGGCGTGGCAGGGAAAGGATACTACAAAATCTTCATTCCCTCCCCACTCCTCGGGGAAGGATATTGCAAAATCTCCATTCCCACCCCGCTCTGGGGCCAGCCAGTGGAGGTATTTGCTGGTTCTCTGAACTATTCAAAATTTCCGCTACTGGTTCTCCAGAACATGTCAGAACCTATTGGATTTCACCCCTGGTCTTAATTCAACGAACAAAATAAGGATCTTTAGCTGGTATTATTGTGCTAATATGGTTTTCTATCATCATGAAACAGAAAAAACTATCATGTAAGATCTAAAACAGTCATCAGAAATCTTTCTCAAAAATCAGTGGGGAGAATTCTGGGTTTTTTCCCTATCTTGGGCATGAACCAATTTGCTTGGCATCACTGCTCCACCCACTTCATCTCTTGGTCCATAGCCACCAAAACCTTTCTTGTCCTTGCAATAAATAATAATTTATTTATTATTTCAGAAAATATGACTTCAGCAACAGAGTGGTCAATGCCTGGAATGCTCTACTTGACTCCATTGTTACAGCCTCAAACCCTCACAGTTTCAACCTTAAACTCTCTACCGTGGATTTCATCCCATTCCTAAGAGGTCCGTAAAGGGGGCATGCATAAGTGTGCCAGCATGATTACCATCCCTGTCCTACTGTCCCCATTTATTTGTATTCATTTCCTTCATTCATGTCCATGTTCATATTTATACCTGCTATCTTGTACATGTTTCACAAACTAATAAATAAATACATAAATAAAAATAAAATGTTTTCCAATAATGAATTTGTCTTTCTGGATCTTTCTTTTACTTCTAAATCCATTCCTGCTTCTATATTGGTTCTCCAGCAGTATGATATATGTCGTTTGGAAAAATAAACTCTAAAAGTTTTTGGTTTCAACCAGCCTAAGATTAAGACAGCAAAAATGCCTTCAGAGGATAGAAATCCTTCAAAAGATGTCTGAAGTCCTACATACATAGTATTCTAAAAATTGTGACATATATGAGAAATCAGAGTGTTTTTTCTTAAAATAATACATCTGAAAAACTGCCAAAGCTAAAAGCAAAGATATTTCACAATTGTCAACTTGTATATCAAGTAGCAGAAGCAGCAGGAATTATTTTATGAATTATGTTTGTGCATATTTTGTGCAAGATCCAATTTGGGTCGGTCACTGGGACCAGAGGTTTAGTCTTCTGAGCTTTTAGATTCGTGCTGGAGCCCATCCTCAAGGAATTTCTCTCTATCAAAATATGTGCTTTGGAGATTTTTTTTGCATAGTATTTATGGTATGTGGTGCCTGGTTATGTGTGACTTTTTATTTGTTGATTGGGGTATTGATGGTTGGTTATTCAGTTGTTTACCAATTCTTTTTTGCATATAACTCTTCAAAAGAAATTACTCATTTTCAGATTACTACCCTCATACTCCTTAACATGCTAATAAAATTCTTCCAAATACTTCAAAGAAGGCAGATATCTGGAAGAAATTTAGAGCTTTTGAAAAAGTATTTGGAAAGAGGGAGTAGGAAATACTTATTTAAAATAAACTATATTCTTATGGGAATTTACAAAGATTGAATTACTGATATGCTTTGTTTTACTAGAAGTATGTTTCATTTTATGGCACAGCTTGATTTGAAAGTTTGGTCTCTGGAGAATATATCTCAACATAGATATTTTTCTTTGGCTGAAAATTTTATTATGAAATGAGGTAATGGCACAACACATGAAAAATACCTTGACTTTTTTCTTCTATTTTTATCTTATCAGCTTTGAATTTCTGCCAAAGCTGGATTTATTTTTCTGCCAGTATACTTTTAGTGCCTCAGAATTGCCCTCATTGTGTCAAATGTATATTTTCACTGCACTAATTTCATATTCTCGTGTGACTATAAAGAAAGTTCAACTTTTTTTTAATATTTTCATTTTTCCCCCTCTTCTGGTTTTTAACCTACTGTAGCTTCTGGGGATTGGAAATATAACTTTTAAACAGAAAGGATTAAAAAAATATTTAAATATATGTTTAATGAAGCATATAGTTTATATTCAGAGAGTCAATAGAGATAGTTCTTCTGAAAGTTAAATGTAATTATATTATTCTATGCAGAACACCAGTTAACTTCCTCTACACTAGCCAACTAGCCTCTACACTAGCCAACTAGCTGCCACCCTCTTCTTCCTCCTCCTCCTCCTCTTCCTCCTGCTTAAACGTGTATGTTGCTTAACTCCCAATAACTCTAGGGGGCTCACAACTAAAAACATTTTTAAGAAATACAATACGACTCAAAGGAATAAAAAATGGCAAAGATGACCAAAAAAGACCCCTTAACAGATTGGAACAAAAGAGGAAATAAATCCATGCAATCAAAGACACTGAGTGAGTTTGACTCACTCTCACCAAAGGCTTGGGACAAGAGCTTCAAGCACCTTCAAAACACCAGCAAGTTGGATACTATCTGAATCTCAGGAGGATGAGAATCCAAAGGATGGGTGCTGCTACAGAAAATATGTGGTTCTAGATTGGTAATTATTTGATTGATTAATTGACTGACTGATTGATTTAAAATATGTATGCCTCCCATCTCACTAAGAGAGTTACCATTGTTTGGTCAAAAGGAACTGGAGTACAGCTACCCTATCAGATCTAATTGTCTAGACAGATACTATCCATATTCCTGTAGCTGAAATTCAATTTAAATCAATTCTTAGTAATGTATTTATGCATTCTGTGCATAATCAACCAGGTGATGTTGTCCCAAAGGTGCTTTTCCAAAAGGCAACTAGACTTTCTTGGGTTTTTCTTTCTTTCTGTGAAGACATTTCACTTCTAATTCAAGAAGTTTAATGGAATGTTTTCAAAGAATAAACCAATAAAGACCAGTTGTCTTTTGGAAAAGTACTCTTGGGACTGTGTATGCATTGAATGAATGGAGAAGACCATTGTAGTTTCTATCACCTAACATGGTAGCATCTCAACCTACTTCACATAGATTAGAGGGAGGAGAAGGCATGACAAGAAACAAACTGGGGGGGCATGGTCTAATTCAAGACAAGGCTGGAACTTTAGATCAGGGGTCCCCTTGGTTCATGGACCAACACCAGTCCATGGCATGCCAGCAACTGTGCCATGTAAACAAGTGAGTCCCCATCCACGGGATGCAGGCAGCATGCAAAACCATGCCCCCCTCCTGTCTGTGGAAAAACCTTTGTCCATGTAATCAGTCCCTGGTGTACAAAAGGTTGGGGAACAATGCTTTAGATGATAGGAATATGTCCAAAAAAATGTTGCAACCCCAACTCATTGTTATCTAACCAGCAGAGAAGCAAGCTGCTTAAGCCACCATTCTTTATTCACTTTGCTCTGAAGGTCCAACCACATTTAAGTCTACTCTTTCGCATCTCTTGACTCATAGACCAAGGAAAAGGGTGATATATGCCCTGCATAGAAACTGTACACAAGTGCCCAGCTGCTGTACTGCACAGATATAAGGAAGCATATCTCCTAATAACAAAATAGCATACATTGCAAGGATCTTTTATAGATTTGCTAAGGACGATCAGTTGCTTCTACCTAAGTTTTATCCACTGAACCACTGTTTACCAGACACCACTGCTTCACCTTATTGTAGAGAGTGGTGTATATATCAAGGAGAAGAATTAGATAATATGAGCCTAACAAAATTATAGGAAGAATACAGGAGACCAATCAGATATTGAGAAGCCAGATTTATTAATGGCTGCAGATTAGGGGCTGCCAGTTTTCATTGTCAGGATCTGAGCAATCAAGATGATATTTCTATATTTCTGTCTTGCAGCTAGATTGTTTGAGGTGGCTTTTGTTCTTAATTAATCATAGTGAAAACACAATTTTCCATAAGCTAACACCAACATAAATACCAGCTGAATTTACAGTATGAGAACTGTGTACACAATTTAACTAATTCTGTTGTAATGTGTTCATTTTTCATTTCAATTATTTTTTTCTATATACCTACTTGATGCTAAAATCATGACCTGAATCCAGAAGATATAATTTTGTCTTGTCTGATAAAAAGAAATGGGGTCACATAAGCATGGGGGTGGGGGAAATCAACCCCCCCATGCATGAATTTTCTTGTTCAACATCTTTTTTTAGAGTTGGCCTATAAAATCATCTATATGGAAAATTATTGCTCGTCAGGAGATTTGTCAACTATTAAAAATGATAAGAGGGTGGCAAATTAAATACATACATACATACATACATACATACATACATACATACATACATACATACATACATACAATTTCTGAAAAATGCTAATAGAACTACTCCACACAGAGAAATGTGAAATAAGAAAGAAGGAATGAAAAACATAGGGTTAGATAATTATGATTCATCATCGCAATTAAAAGTAAATACCATTTAGATTTGTAGAGCTTTAGATTATTTTACAAGCTAAGACAACACTGTGAATTCTGGTTAGCATAGTTACATAGTCAATTCAGGAAGTACTGCATAGAAAAGTTCCATGTAGAGTGATTGTATAATGTATTTTTGCTGTGAAAAGCAAGAGAAATCTAAAAGTAAAAACTATGTTTTATCCTTTCAGAAATAAACAATCCTTTATAATAAACAGAAATTTCAATATATTAAACCAATCTTAAACAAATGGCCTATTTGGGATCTATGCATTAGAACAACCTATTTTATGTGTGGCCAGAGCCCAACTATTACTATAATATGACTTCTATCTGAATTTAACCATATAATTAAACTGAAAATATAGATCTGATTACAATAAATTGTAGGAGTGATACTGAAACCATGGCATAAGGCAGAGACATCAGGAAGTGGACTGTAAATATGCATACATACATATATTCATATATATAAATATACACAAAAATGCAGGATCTTTTTCCTCCAGTAGCTACTTATTTAGTTTAAAAGAGAAATTGTAGAGGACCATATAAAACATATTTAAAAAGATGAAAATTACCAGCCATTGTCTGCAATTTTGAATAGCTACTTAACAGCTTCAAAATGGTATATCTGTGTTGATGAGTAGACAGAGTAAATATATCTACAATATGATTTTATACAAGCAATAGCATGAAAAAATGTTTTTAGATTAACATTAGATACAGATTTGATAAATTTAAGACATTTTTTAGTTTTGCTAAAATGAGTCAATTATCATGTCTTCTTAGTCTTGAGTAACCAAGAGGGATTTCTGGTAATGTTTAAAGAGGAACAATTCAATCTTGCACAAATGTTAGACTTATTTGCTCCACATGAATTATTGTATTGACAATCCAAATGAAAATTAATCAGTATGTGTTTTTTTGGGAGTGGTGGTGAAAGAGGCAGTTCTTGTGTCACCTTTCTGAGCGAACACTTCAAAAGACAGAATGCACCGAACAATGTTTTCAGGTTTATATTGCCATCAGACATATTAAGCTGTCACTATAATAAAGCTAAATGAACCCCATTATCTTTTGACATGATGTGCAGCACCATCTGGAGTGCATGCAAATAAAAGAATTGCAAACCGCATTGAAAAGCCCACTCGAATATTCTAGAATCCCATCTGAAATGAATAAAGGTTTTGTTTTACTGCAGCCAATTTCTTCCTTCAGTAGCATTCTTACTCTTTATCTGCTGGCTTTGTAGGCAACAATTACAACAGTCAAATGGTTTGTAGAACTATGCCCAATGACAAGCTGTGAAAACTGATTCCAATTTATCAATAGATAACTTACTACATGAGAAATGTGTCTCTTAGTGGACTGTCTCAGTGCAACCTTGAGGATTGAATCTGCGTATATAGCCAGATGGATTTGTTAAAATAAAATCTTCCCAATTGTGAGCTGGCAAGAAGGTACTGGCCTAAACTGTGCAGTCCACTTTACTGATCCCTTTTCTGTTTCAGCAACAGTCTGATGAATGCTGTTGCCCATACAGTTTTAATGCAGGACAAATTAAAGAAAGTGATTGGTGAATCTCCATAGCCCTTGTTTCTCCTTCCCCTGAGAGTCACCTGCTGAAAGGGAAGCAACAAATAATCACTATCTTTAGCATGTACTGGGGCACTGATAGGGTGGATGCTCATAATGGCTGATTTACTCACTTCTGAAATAGCCCAGACAATAGTTTAAAGGCACAGAAGTCCTCCGTGTCTATTAATTATTAACTGGACTGTTTCTGAACACAAGTGCTCTCCTGAAGAATTGCTAAATCTATGTCCAAGAAGCTCCTGGATAACAGGCCCCAAACATAAAAGAAAGGTATGATATGAAGTGGAATGGAGCACTCACTCAGAGAACAAACTCCATCCTTGATTAATGCTACAACACAGTGGCAGTGGTAGTAGCTGGTAGCATGTAGTAGCTGAAATCCCATCTCTCTCCACTAATGTAATAAAAGAGTAAACATTTCATGCCCTTGTCACCAGAAGCAGAAGAGAACAGGCAATGCATTCATTAATCTCAGAAGCAGCAAAAGCCAGCTGGTAGAATCTTGATTTAGATTCTTTCTAACCTCTGATTTTGTCAGTTCCTATAGCAGTGTTTCTCAGCCTCTGCCACTTAAAGAAGTTCATCTCTCAGAATGCCATGCATCTTCAAGTAGCCAAGGTTGAGAAACACCCAATTACAATAAAGACAATGGTTACTCTGTCCATGATTCAGGAAAGGCCTAGAATTCCCAGTGAGCACTCCAAAGTATCTCAAAATAACCTCTTGTGAGGACTGATATTGTAGCATGTCTGCTTCCTGAGACATTCCATAATTTTTCAATAGGCATCTAACTATAGCAACCTAGCTTTAAAGTAGTGTTCAAGATAATAATAATAATCGTCATCATCATTAGAAGTGGTGCATGTTCAGAATTGGCTAAATTAACCAAGGAATTACAAGATAAAGAAGATTCAGAGTACTATAAAATATGGGGGAAATGGTATAATTGACTAGACCGCAAAACCAAAAAAAAATATTGAAAACACACAGTATATGTAAACCATAAATGTAATTATTTGTGTATAAATATTGTATATATATATAAAGTTTAAAGAATATATAGAAAAATTATTGCTATAAGAAATAAGACAAGGAGAGATGTTGATAACTACCGTACTCAGTTGTAAGATTTGGAATTATGTTTACTATACTTGTTTCATGTCTTTGTTATGATTGTGTGTTTATGTTTGTCTATGTTTTTTTTTATTGTTCCCCACCTCCGATTGAGGTGGTGATTTTTAATGTTCAAAACTTAATAAAGACTATTTAAAAAAAGAAGAAGAAGTGGTGTATTGGCTGAACCACAGTGCTCTATCAGTACCAATGATGATAATTGTTGATCCTTTTTCTTAAAGCAAGATAGTTAACCTAGTCCTTTGATGGACATGCTGTTTTAATAATTTGCCCTGTCCTAACATAATGGCATTCTATTAAGTTTTGATAATTGAAATAGTGGTTCCAAATTGTAGAGCATATTCATAGAAGTCTCTTGAGGTCTTATAAAACAGATCATTTTTACAAGGTACAATATATTCTATTTATTATTATGAATTCCTACATCATTACACATGGAAAAATATTGTTTACTTCAATCATATATCATACTGAAAGTATGTAACAAAGAGATATATCCAAGTAACTTACCCATAACATGGAGAAAGCAAGGAGGTTTCAGGCCAAATAAAATGCATGTAATGAATTCATACATATGGTGTAGGTGTATTGCTACCAGAAGATACAATAAGGACCAACAACTCAGATGCAGAGAAATACACAGAGGGCAAGCTACTAGCAATATTTCAGCAATTTCTGTTTCAGGGTCAGCTGTGGGGGAGACAGAAGCAAGAAGTTACTGTTGCATTGAAATGCTACTTGCAAACTTTCCCTAAATACAGCCATGCAGCAGTGGTTGGATTCAAATAATTTAACAACTGGTTTTCTGCCCTAATGATTTCTTACAACAACCAGTTTACCAAACTGCTCAGAAAGTTAACTACCGGTTCTCCCGAAGTGGTGTGAACTGGCTGAATCCCACCACTGCATTGCAGGAACCAGATATTGGAAGAAATAAACTTTGTCTTTCTTCCCCTTCTTCCCACCTCTGCCTTTTTACCTTTACGATAGCAGTAATCCTTACAGCAATGTTGTTTAATAATTTAAGCTTATTTTTCTTACATTGCAGATAAGGCACTGAAATCAACAGTGTGTCTATCTGATTGGCTAACACACTGAGCTTGTCGATCAGAAAGTTTGGCAGTTCAGCGGTTCGAATCCCTACTTTAGGTCTCCTGCGTGAGCAGGGGGTTGGACTAGATGACCTCCAAGGTCCCTTTCAACTCTGTTACTGTTACTATCCTGTAGGTACATTTTAGGGATGGCATTTGGACAAGGAATGATCAGCTCTAGAATTAATCAGTCAACCTGCATGATATTATAGGTTCTGAAGGAGTAAGTATAGTATATAAGTAATTACAAAGGTTTGATCTGGAGCAACATTCAGGTTCTCCTCTTCTGTACTCAGCAGTATATTGGTATAGTGCCCATATGACATTTATGTATCTTTCTAGGAAGTTTGGTTGGCACCTGTGGTCATTTATGCAGGTCTTTGACTGGATCCAATAAAACTCTTGCATTCTTATATTGCTGATCTAAAAAAAAATTAGCACTGAATTTCAAACACACCAATTAAAATATGCCCTATATCTTCAAAGACTCTCTCACCTTTTAATCAATGGATGTTATTTTATATTAATGTAATGAAGCTGTTTCAAGTTAAAAGTTTTTATATTTTAATGTTTTATGATGCATTTTTTTTGTTATAACTTGTGAGCCACTGAGAGTCTTTTTATGTTTGCAGCAGGATTTAAACTCAATAATTAACTAAATATGTTAACTAAAACATGTTGTCCTAATTAAAGGAATAAATGTTTCAGGGAGGACTACTTGCTTCTTATGTATGGCAACATTAATAAGTTCTCCTGGACTCAGAGCTCACCCTTGAGGAACAGGTGACAGCTGTGGCTGGAAACCTTTGCACATTTTTGTCCTGTGTGTGAAATTACACCCCTTCCTGAATCTGGAAGCCCTGCTCACAATCACTCATATCTTAGTCACTCCTCAATTGTATTATTACACACTCTTCATGGGTCTGTCCTTGAAGACAAATGCCCCAAAAATAGTGGCATAGGTATCTATGGGCACTTCTCACTTGTGATACTACTATTCTGTGAGCTGCATTTGATCCAAATTGGCTTCAAGAAGTAATTCAAGATCTTATTTAAGGCCTTTTATGTCATCAGACTATTTGAGAAACTGCCTTCTCCCTAGGCCATCTATCCACCCCACACACTTAGAGTGCACTTAGGTCCCATTATTGATACAACAGCATCTTGTGGAACCAAAGAAGATTGTCTTCTCAGTAGCATCTTTTATTTTATGCAATTACCTTAGTCTTGACATAGGGTTGGCTCAACTTTGTTGAGCTTTAGAAAGGCTGTCAAGATCTGGTTCTTTCCCAAACTTGGAACATGTTTACTTAGTGATGTTACTACTGTTACAACTGTATTGATTCATGATTGTTTGTTGGTGTATATACTATAGCTTTACATTCTGCTTGTTGGCTTCTGTTGTTTTTTATTTTTAAACCTTCCATAATCACTTTGGTTGAGTTGTAAATATTATAAAGAAACAAATAAATAGCCTCTCAGACTTGTCTTCTATGAACTGTACATGGAATAAACTGCACTATGTAATTGTCATAAATATATTATTTGATTTCAATTGAAATGAACATAGGTTAACATACTATGAATAATCTTACTCATGCTGGCCATGTTTAATATGAACAAATATGGCATGTGCCATAGGACTAGGCAAGCAAAATGGGGCTGAAGAAATGGGGGTGGAGTTAAGTGCATCATCAGCTTAGAATCATTACATTGTCACAAGCAATCCAAATCCAGCCCCCACCCCTTGAATTCCAGAGATACTTATCTGCTGCCAATTCAGATTTGAACTTTAGTTGACTAGATTCTTATATGTAGGCTTGATCAATAAATCTTTCTGAACTGTAACTTAATGCATAGTCCTTATTCTTTGTGCCTGACAGTTAAGCTTTAAAAAAAAATATTTCAAATTGCAGTGGTTGGATACTTGGCCCATTTTAAATGGCTTTATTAATTATTTTGAAGGGTGTCATTTATGAAAAGTGGATTTCTTCCCCCAGATATTGAAATGCTGACAGTATATGGTGTAGCTAAGGTATTGTTTGTGTTGAAAGAGATCTATTTATCCATCCATCTAACTATCCATCACATTCATATCCTGCCTTTCCTCCAACAGACTAAGGATGGCATGCAGGGGATTTCTGATTTTATACCTACAAAACTCTGATGAGAGAAGCTGAAAGATAATAACTTGCCTATAGTAACGATATCTGTTTCACGGTTGAGTGCGGATATTGAAAGAAATCTCCCCTGCTGAAGTCCTGTACACAATGCCTGCTGGCACACTGGATTTCAGTGAGCATCAATCAAAGCCCCAGCAGCATGTGGGGGTTTATCTATCAACTGAGATTGCTCTGTAGGAGCAGGTATGTTCACTCACTGCATTGCTTATGAAAGTATCCAATCCCACATGTCATGTCAATCAGAGACTGTGAACTGATGAATTGACAACAGAACAAAAAGACTGAGCTATCATTTCAAATAACAGGGATTTTGAATACCAGGTTAAAGATTGCTGAGGACGTCAACATCAGGAATAAAGTCTATCCTTGAAAGCTATTTTACCAGAGCAGACTAAATTATTTTAAATCCTTCTTCTGATAATTTAGGAAAATGAGGCAGTAGAATTTGAGTTTTTCCCAAAGGACCTTGAAGGTTCTAAATATCCATTTAGAATAAGACACTGAGAATAGACCACATCGAGATGACAACTTCTGAAGTGAGATTTTATGAATCTCTAGGATTGAAAAGAATGTGTTTTTTTATCCACAGAAAAGAATGAGACTGTTAACTCTGCTATCTCTGCAAGATCCCTTTCCAGAAAGATTGGAGCAAGATGGAACATCACAAACTGTGGTGATAGCAGTGACAATGAGTATCTTCATAACTAAAATCAAAAGAAAGGTTATAATCAGGAAAAACTGGAAATCCATGCTGAATTGTGTGTTTGTGTGTGTGAGAGAGAGAGAGACACAGAGAGAGAGAGAGAGAGAGAGAGAGAGACAGACAGACAGACAGATTTCCTTTCTCCTCTGGGTAATTTGAATTTACCTTCCTTCCAATAGAAATGCCACAAATGAAATATCCTGTTTTGCCTTTACAATTACAGTGAGAGATAAATTAATCCAAGAAATAGTGAGATATTGGACTAGAAGCCTGTGTTGGTAAGCCTGCTTGCTCTGCTGCTGCAAAGGGGGATAAGACTAGAAAAAAGAGGGAAAGGAAAGGAAGGAAAGGGATGGAGATTAGCATTTTGAAGAAATAGAATGGAATACCCAATCATGAGAGCCACTGTCCTTTTGAATCTCCACCCTTCTGAGAGAAAATGTTTACCCCAAAGTGGTTGGTTAAACAATATTGAATGGCTTCATCTTGAAAGAGTTTTGCCACAAAAGATTTCTGAATTAAATTCTAATTGTACAATTCTAAAAAAAATCTGTATTACAGTTTAATGTGTGTCTTTTCTTTCTAGGTCCTTTCTAGGTTCAAGATTTCATTAATATGCATAGGGAAGTTCAGGACTTCACATCAGGTTACGTAAACTGATTCAATCTCTGTTAATAAATTTATTTATGTGCTGAGGACACTTTTGAATTCTACATATTGCACCATAAGATGACAACATTAACTAAAAATCCCTTTGGGGTCTTGTATTGTGTATCATTGGTACCAGAAAACTCTTTTGTGGAACAAATGAAATATCAGAAGATCATATGAAAGAGAGAGATGCTTTAAATGGAAACCATAAAGACAAATTGCTAAACAATGACATGCAAAATAAATACAGCAGAAAAGCATAGCAGCAGGTAATTATGTAAGTTAGGTCATCATTATTAGGCTCCGAGGAATGAATTTTATCACATTCTGTAGAGTTGCAGTCAATACAGATAACAGACTTGTGCTGATATTAGCTGCCCAAACACATTCAACTAATTTAGCAAGTGCAGCCGGGTAATGAGAATCATCAGTAATGATGTCTTTGTTGTTGTAACTGCAGTAAAACAGAGATATGCCGAAGACTGAAAATTGCGGAAATGAATTAGGAATGTTCATAAAGCCTGCAGTTTCCATTCACTGAGAAAGAGAAGGGATTATACTTAATCAGGTTCCAATTTTACAACTTGCACTCTGAATACCCAGTACAGAGTGTCAAGAGAGTTTAATTCCTTGAATATAGTTAGAATACCAATGGTTACAATCTGAAGAGGCGGAAAAAGACAATAACCTAGAGACTCAGTGGTCTAGACATTGGTCTAGTGCACAGATGTCAAACTTGTGCCATTGTGTTGCAGTCACATGATGCATCACAATGTTTTTTCCCTTTGCAGAACTGGGATGGGCACGGCCTGTGTGTGATGCTTCTGGCCCATGGGCCACCAGTTTGACACCCCTGGTAGTATCTAAAGCACCAGGTTAGAAAGCAGGGGATTGTGGGTTCTAGTCCTATCTTATCCATGAAAGCCAGCTGGTTGATCTTGGATAAGTCACTCTCATAGACCAACTCACCTCATAGGGTGGTTGTTGTGGAAAAAATATAAGAAGGAAGGAATGTTGAATATGTTCATCACTTAAGAGTTATTTGAAACAATAATAAAAGTGATATACAAATAAATAAGAGATTACAGTTTCTTCTTTTCAAAGCTTGAATGTAACAGGCTACCACAGAGGAATGTATTTAGAGAATAATAATATGATAACAAATCATTTTCTAAACAAAGGGGAAGATGGAAATAAATCCCACCTTCCCAAAAGAGAAGTCTAGAAGTTTTTTTTGCATAGGACAGGCAAATGAAAACTTCCAATATTAAATAATATGGTTGAGATACCATAGTTGCTGGGTTTCTTTCATTTTTTTTATCAGAAAAAACTCTTAACTATGGTTCTTGGATTCTTTTGAGCTTGTCTAATTACTTCCAATCCTGCTTGAATTGTGAAGAGTTGCAATTATTACAAAATAAATAATCACCTTTTATTTCTGCTGTATTTGGATCTACATTCTTAAAAATCAGGAAGGAAGGAAGGAAGGAAGGTGGTGAAGAGAGGGAAGAGGGGGAAGGAAGTGAGGAGGTAAGGAGAGAGGAGAGAGTAGAGGGAAGAGGGAAGAGAGGGAAGTAGAAGGGAGGAGAGGAGAGAGGAAGAGGAAGGAAGGAAAGGAAAGGAAGAGATGGATAGTTGTTGCAAAATTGGGTGAGAAATGGTGTATATGAGAAAGTAAAGCAGACGGGTAAATCTCTTAACTGGATGGATGTATAATTGATATTATAATGGAAGATGTTAAAATGATTAAGTAAATACTATTATTATTAATAATATTGTAATCTAACTAAAATGATGAATATGGTTGTAAACAGTTTGATTAATATTTTCTGAAAATATGTAGTGTTTAAATTGAAAATTGAATTTTTATATGCTATAAAATAAAATAAAAACTTGCACACAAAAAAACCTTGGCGAGTTGTACCAAGCCCTTGGTTAAATATTGGGTTTAAGCAACCTGAGAAAGATGCTTATTTTGAAGCTAATTGTCCTTTTGGAGACATGACATTTATCCTTCTTGCACCCAAGATACAGTGTTCTGCTCTAACAATAAGCAAAGTAAACAATTCAAAGGTTACTATTAGAAGTACAGCTTTATTAGAAATAGTCAACAGTGAAAATGCTAGTATTTGATATCTCAGCCACTTCTAGATTCTGTCATATTTTCACTAGCTGTGTTCACCCACAAATTGAAAACTGGTAACTAAATTAATCTATGCTCTAGAACAGGGGTGGTCAAACTCGATTTCATCAAGCTTGTGTTTGATCTCAGAGGCTGGAGGGGAGCATGGCCAGGGTGGGTGTGGTCAGTTCGATGGCCCTCATTACGGGGTGCCTGTAGTAGCCCAAGCACTCTGTCAGTGAAAATGGGATCCTAAGCTCCATTTTCAGTTGTGATGGCCTCCTGCAACCCTCTGCCCACAGCCTTCGTGAGCTCCATTTTCTCTGGCAGAGGCACTGTTTCTAGGGCGATCCCATGGGCCAGATGTAAGTACCCCACGGGCCTTGAGTTTGACACCCCTACTCTAGAAAATACATTTAGTCTTTCATGAATCAAACAAACTGGATTCTTTCATGCTAAATTACTGAATATATAACTGAGATTGAAGTCAGCCAAAATTAACACATTGTGTCAGTTTAACTACTAGATTTTAGAGCTCCATTTAAACACACCTACTAGAAGAAGAAGAAGAAATTCCTATTGCAAAAATATTTCAATCTATAATTTTCTACAACTCCCTCAAAAGGAATTATATTGTCATCTTTGACAGTTGAGTAAAAAGCAAAGCATCACATAACTTATAGAGATGCTTTTAAATATCTACATTCGTGTATTAATTAACCTTCCTAGTCTTATAATTAGGAAAAGAATCCTGGGAGTTCAGCAAACCCATTTGCTTTTTGTTTGTCTTAGTTGTCCAGAGGGACATATTGATAAAATTTAATGGCCTTTGGTTTTTATAGTTCCATTTCTTTGAGAATTGAGGCTTCTAGCAGGATTTTTAAGTTCACATCTTCAACACAACTAAACTATATTTAAACAAATTCAGAATATCCTAATCTGGGAAAAACTGAAGGCTGGTAATGGAAAACTAATCATGAGGATGGAAGATATTGAACCAATAAGAACAATAACAATACCCCTCCCTTACTTCAATTACTTTGATTACTGTATTCATTCAAATAGGATCGCCATCCAAATTTCAGTAGATGATATAAGTCTTGTAGAACATTCCTGCCATTTGTCTTCTTTTACTTGCCCTTTGTGGTTTCTGTCAGTTGTTTCAAATAATACATGGAGGGTTTTCTTCTGCAATGTGCCTGGAAGAGATGAAGCTCTGAAGCTTTAGGCCTTCAGATCTTCCCCCACCAATAATTTGCCACCAATAATTTGCAGTAAAGAGTCTGTGTTCAATCCTTTGTGGTCCTGGTGGTTGTTTGATTTTCCTCATATCTTAAACTTGTTGCAGGGTATTTCCCACCAGCACCACTTAAAAGTGTCAATATTGGGAGTTGTTACTCACTCTAGATCCACCAAAAATAGTTGCATTGAACAGTGAACTCACTCTCCTTAGGGGAAAATTATTTTGATCTATTTCAAGAAGTATAGAAGAACAAGACTATATAAATACCTGTAAAGGATAGTGAGAATAACCTTTGGAAATGGGAAGAAGACCCACAGCCTAGACAATGGTCTCATAAGAGAAATATGAGTTGAAAGGAAGGATAGGTAGAAAAAGTATGTTACTTCTCATGGTTTTGGTTTCTTACCTTGACAACCTTCAAGAGTAGCCATAATAGAAACATCCTTGCTTCTTATGGAAGTCAATCAGAAATTCCAACCTGTACATTTAAAAACATATGCAAAAAATGATACAAAAGTGTTTGAGTAACATCACACATGACAACTCTTCATTGTGTGAATCCTCTCCCCTCAAAAAAAAAAAAATCTGGAACAAGGAATCAAAGTCTCCTTGGCCCAGAAAGGAAAAGGGATTTGTTAAGTCCCATGTGACTGGAAACCTAGGAAACAAGAACCATTGGGATATATGGAAAGTTCTTTATTTCTAGCAGGCTAATGCAAAGGAATTTTGAAAGGCTTCTGAGATACCTTTCCCGCTCGATTTATACTTACCATAATAATTAAGGCAGAGTTACTCTGAGTCTTTAGCTCACGCTTCACATCTCTCCCAAACTCAAGAATCTCTTTGGTACTAGCTTTATTTTTCCCTTTACTATTACTGCTGCCTCTTCTGTGTTTTCAAGGTCTTTTAGGAATACTATCACAGGATCAGAGAATAGAGTATGTTTTTATGCTCCACTTTTGAAACAGAACTTGTGTCAACATTTCTGTTCACCTTGTTATTTCAGTGGAATTGCCTGTTTCCATGAAATCCATTCCCATTACTAGTATCCCAAATTAGTTTCAGCATCAAACTATGCTTCATTTTCTTTTGAAGTCAACGTGCATCTGTATGATTGTTGGTACAGTGCCATGAGTTTTCATGTTTGTGACAATCTTAGCAGCCTACTAGCCCAGAAATAGGTGATAGTGCGACTAGATCAGCAGTCCCTAACCTTTCTGGCTCCACAGATCGGGAATGGTGGTGGTGGTCGGGATGGTTTCACACCCACAACCTAAATCCCACACATGTACAAAAGAAGCTTTGCATACTCACTCATCACTTGCATGACCTAGTTCCCAACAGGACATGGATTGGTAGTAGTCCATGGACTGGAGGTTGGGGACCCCTGTACTAGACTACACTCAATCCAGTCTTCTCTATTTGCCTTTTTACAGACTCTGTTATCAACTCAATGTATTCTACTGCATGCAATAGAACATAAAATAGTGTCGTCTTCAAATATCGAAGTTCTATCAATAGTTCATTAAGTCTTCCTTCAAATTTGGAAACAAAATGAAACTGTCCATGCATCCTGAAGAAACAGACTACTTGGTGGGCATAGCATACGGTTGAGATCACACTGAGTTATGTCTTCCTGACATTATTTCAGCACTTGCTACCTGAGATAATTATCCAATGCTGCCTTAGGGTAAGTCTGACTCTGTAAAATACCCTGAGTCCCTCTTATTATCTTATTTCTTATTGTGATTTATTTATTTTGCCTTTATTACCTGGCATACATTGAAAGAGATTTTCTAATATATAGCAATAACAAAACAAAACTGGAATCTAAAAAATCACAGTATTGAATTTTGCTTGCTCGGTTTATTGGCTTGGATGATTATTATGTGGAAAGAGTAACTAGTCATATATCCAGAGACGTTTGTGGTTGGTGGGGTCAAAGCAATCAAAATAATCACAACTGCACAAGTGAAGCCCTCTCTCTTTTTGTATCTGCTTGTGATGCATGTAAAAAACCCTTGATAATCTTGAAATCATAGTCAACATCCTACTTTTTCAATGCCTTACCCCATGAATATCCTAGAGCAGTGATGGCGAACCTTTTTCTTCTTGTGTGCCAAAAATGGTAGCCCACACAACCCCCCCTGCATACTGCACTGTGTATGCGCACATTCCCCCGCATGCAGGGAAGTCTCCAGAGGAACAAAAACGGGCCTATGGGCAAAAACGGGCCTATGGGCAACGTCCCGTTGGGCCATTTTTCACCCTCTGGAGGCTTCAATGATGCCCAATGGGGGGGACGCATGCATGGGAGGAATGTGCACATGCACAGTGCAGTGTGCATGGGGAAGGTTGTGTGCCAGCAAATGCGCATGTACTACCATTTTTGGCATGCAAGAAGAAAGTCCGTTCCCAAACTTCCTGTTTGTCCATTGGGCCCATTGGACCATTTTTCGCCCTCCGGAGGTTTCCCTGAAATCTCCTGAAGCCTTCAAAGGGTGAAAAACAGCCTAAAATCAAGGCCAGCGTGTGCATGTGCATGTGTGCTGGAGCTGAAAGGCAACGCATCGAACGCCCTCAGAAATGGCTCTGCATGCCACCTGTGGCAGGCATGCCATACGTTCGCCATCACTGCCCTAGAGGTATGAGAAACATTTATTAGTATTTGAAAGACTCTTATTCATAGTTTATGCAATTGATAAATATTTCATTATAATTTAACAAAACAGGTTGATTCTTCATAATACACTAACATTTAATGATATCAGATATTCAGCAATCAATATTATATTTATTTTTGGAGCTCACCCTGGTATGCAGCAGCAATCAGTATTTAATAATGTAACAATTTACTTGCAGAAATTGCAGCGCCTTTTATATTACTCTCCTTTATTCACCTGCACAAAAAAGAAATGTCAAATGCTATTTTTCTAAATAGCACACCACAATTTTGAAGTGAATCAGATCATTCATATCCAAAGGTAGATTTGAAGCATGGTGGATATTGTCATATATATCTGCACATTCTATGATTCCATTTTATTTCTGGAGTTTAGCAAGAGTAAAATTAATGGCAAAAGAGTGATAGGTCTTAGGTCATAGAGCAAGTCAGAAGGTAAAAGCAGACAACAAGCAGAAGAACGTAATAGAAGTGGTCCTTTATGCTTCATGTGCTTGTTGTTCCATAAAAATCTCCTCCCCTCCCTCCCCTCCCTCCCCTTCTTCCCCTTCCTCCTCCCAGCATAGGTTGAC
>JANHFT010010761.1:0-13223 GCA_032467955.1 Pseudoxenodon macrops | reverse complement strand
AATAACAGAGTCTTGAGGGAGCGGCGGAAGGCCTGGAGATCAGGCAGTTGACGTATTCCTGGAGGGAGCTCATTCCACTTAATGTGTGAATAACCTCTGGAACCATCATGACTGTTTTTTATTATTTATTTGTAAATAAATAATAAAATAATAATAAATAATATTGCTTTATAAGGAACAAGTACAATAAAAATGGACTGTATCTAATAGAAATGTTGTACTTAATATATACAATTTCTACTTTTATGTCATGGCACACTTGCTTCTTGCTCAATCTAAAAAGTTGTTCTCCACAGAATAGTATGGTATAAAAAAGAATAAATACTGGGAAGAATTTCTTTGTACAAAATCACTACAATACTACATAAGCAAAGTAACTGATAACTTTTTATTTATACAGTTTATTGGTATGATCTTGAAGAAATTTTAATACCTGTTGTCAGTAGATAACCCGGCAGTAGCTATCAAAGACGAAGAACTGATGAAAACAAAATCACTAGCCGTTTTATTATGGCATTGCCATGTCTGAAAAATATCAAGGAACAATAAATATAATAAAGCAACAAAAATAAGGTTAATTTAACATTAGAGCTTATTTACTTAGAAATATGATATATTAATTTCAGTTTGAAGCTTGCAACAGTATACTTAGCAGTTTCCTTTTTCCCTACTTTTTTTTTTTTCATAGAATAGCAGAACCTTCAATTCTCTGAGTAACTGAATGTTAATCTCTAGTTTATGGATTATCACAATACAGGTAGTCCTTGATTTACAACAGTTCACTTAGTGACTGTTCAAAGTTACAATGGCACTGAAGAAAGCGACTTATGTCCATTTTTCATACTTATGACCATAGCAGCAACCCAATGGTCACATGAGTTACATTTGGATGCTTGACAACTGATTCACATTTACAATGGTTGTAGTGGTCCCAGGATCATGCAATTACCTTTTATGACCTTCTGAAAAGCAAAGTCAATGGGGAAACTAGAGTCACTTAACAATCATGTTACCAATTTAACAACTGCAGTGATTCACTTAACAAATGTGGCAAGAAAAATCATAAAATGGAACAAACTCACTTAACATATGTTTCATTTAGCAACGTAATCTTGGGTTCAATTGTGATTGTAACTCAAGGACTACCTGTAACTTCCTGGACTGCATAAAATACTACAATCTTAAATCACAGTTAGTTTACAGATTTTAAATTATTCTTCAAGAGCATCAAATCTATGAAGAAAAATGTTTGCAGTATGAAAGTCCTATTTTTGCTTGGAAATTCTGTTCTCCCTTCCACAAATAAAAAATATAATGAAGATTTGTTATACATGCAATTTTCAATCAGGAATATTTGTCTACTGAGTAAAAGAAACTATATACAAGTAAAATAGCTATGTAACAAATTAAAATAAGGTCTTAGTTGTCTTGGTTACAAAAAAATAAAAAGCTAAATGAAACAACAACTAGGAAATATTCTGACTTACCAGGTATGGTTTGGGTGTGCTTCCATTATGTAGGCAACCTTTAGAGTTTGTTTGATACAAACTTATGTGTCCATCACCATCAACAATCCCAAACTAAAGAAAATAGATACATGTTTTTACATTATATTAATACTTAATTGATTCCTTCATAGTTAAGCTGTCCAGATGTGTGTGGATATGAATGTGTATTAAGTCATCAGCAATTCCTAGCATATCTGGAAGAATTGAATGCAAATGGAATTCACATGAACAAAAGCCTCTTCATTTATTCATTCATTCAAAATGTTTTTTGTATAACACATTTTTATAGAATAAAATAATAGGATCAAACTAGTTTAATACAAAATACTTATGTATAAACAAGACATTGGACTCTACTAAAGTATGACAAAAATAAAGAGATTTCATAGCTCTCACTGAGCTATAACTTCACAACTGGAAAGATTGTTTGTGTAATTTTGCTCATGAAATTGCATTTGCCAGTGGACAGATAAAACAGCCTGAAAAATGAAACAGGAGGAGGAGAAACCGGAAGCGTCGCAGCGAGACTGGCTGGAAAAATAGTAGGCTCCAACAAGCTCCATGAAAATCCAGCCGGACAAACCGCTGTCGGTGGGGTCTTTGGACCAGAACTGTCCTGTAGGGATGGCGAAGAAGGCGTCTCAGACGATCAAGATGAACTGGCAAGTTCCTTGATAGGTCAGAGACAGCTCTTCGGACCGGTGGCGGGGGTGGCAGCCATTTCAAAATGACCACTCTGAAGTTAGGGCAACCGGACTAAGCTTTTGTGCAGGAGCGGTGTTTGAACGGAGTGTTGGAACCGGGTGAGTGATTGGCGAACTCACAGGTAAAAGAAAATTTTGAATTTGGACATTAAAAGGTGTCCCGGAGCTGAAATTAGCAGCTAATTGGCATTTGGGAAACTATATGGAGGGAAAAGGAAAAAGCAGAGGCTAAAACATCAAAGCCCAAGAAGATCATTGCTTTTACAATTGGATTTGGAGAAACTAAAAATAATAAAAGAAAAGAACCCAGCGAAAAGCATTTTTTAATGTGGATTTAAAGTATTTTTGACAGTTTTGATAATCAGATGGTTTGAGTGTATTGTGGATTTGAGAGAGCCATCTGCTGGTGGAAAGAGTGTATTGCAATACTTGGTGGAAGACAGAAGAGAAAGTGCAGCTGTGAAATCTGACCTTGACTACCCGAAAAGATAATTTGGAAACTGTGAGAACTTCTAAGGAGTGCTTGTTTTTCTACATTGCTTGGTTTTGATTTTCTACATCTTTGGAAGATAATAAATTTTCGACTTGGAGTAGATTGGACTAATATTTGAATTGGACATTAGAATTTGAAAATAAAAAGAGACTATATGGATTTTAAGTTCTAATCAAATGTGATATAATTTAAAAGTCTTAAAGATCTGTTAAATTGGCAATATGGAGCCTTGCATGTATGATGAATTATTTGAGATGCTAAAACTGTGTGAAATTCTAAAAGGTAATAAAAAGTCAGATATTTTGCTGCAATATACAGAGCATGAAATAGGAGAGAAAGTGGTAAAAGAGAATATAAATGAGGAGCAAGAAAATAACATTGAAGAAAAAGGAACTGAAAGAAAAAAGCAGTTAGCACTGAGATTTACAGTGCCACAAAAAGATTAGACGGGGAGCATCCCCCAAAAAAGAATCAATCAAAGGGTAAAGAGGAAAGTAGTGGGAAAAGACGAGGAGAAATCTTGGGGAGAATTACTCAAATGATATATTTAAAAGTGAGAAAAAAGATCCAGAAGAAAAGTTACAATACATATAAAAATAAAAAAATAAAAAGTTAAGAGAATGGGATAGAAGGAGAAAATCAACAAGAAGTGGAATTTTTGAGAGACCAAGAGAAAGTGGTTAAAGAGGGGAAGGTTAGTGGAAAGGAGGAAGGAAAATAAGGTACACACTAGTAGATTTAAGAGAATTGTATTAAAATTATTAATTATGGATAGTCAACCAAGTTAAAGGATTTTTATATAAGATTTGAATATGATTATGTATATTGTTCAAAGTAAGACAGAACAGCAGATGGAATGTGAAATGGCAATTTGGTTTAATTTTGAACACAATTTAAATCAAGAAATGAAGTTGAAATGTTAAAAAATGGGATGGGAAATTTGAGAAATATATTTAGCAATGGAGAAATAGGATAATTAATCGAGGTTATTGTAAGAGATCAGGAATTAAGGGTGATTAGTGATATTGTTTATGTATTAAGAATAAAATAAGTTAAGATAAAGAAGTATGGAAAGAGAATATTATGGCTGAAATTGGAAACAGAGATATGATGTAAAATAGATTATATGAAAGGATACACAAGAATGATCCAGACAACACTTTGTTAATAAAATATGCATGTTTGAGGTGGGGTGGGACAATAAACATTGATTTTAAAAAAACCAATGTACTTGTTTTTCAGGGTTTTTTATATGTGTGCAATGTGCCTTTTTTTCCTTGTGTGATGTGGTGATCCAAAGGTTTCTTGCGGTTCCAACTCTGAAAGGAAGTGGACATTAGAACAAATTGTCCTTAAGCTTGTTTGGAAGTTCTAACAGAGAGCATAACTATCCTATACTCTTGACCAAAGATCAGCACACTTTTTCTATCTAGGACAGTTGTTCTTTTTCACTGACCATGCATCTTTGGGAGAAATGCACATGGAATGGTGAGGGAGTAAGTGTCCCAGTCATCATTCAGATCTGCCTAATCAATGTCATCAATGCTGGTGCTCAGTAGGATGCCAGATATAATCAAGAAGTTTCTTACACTGAAGTTCTGAAAGGAACAGTACAACAAGATTACACTTCTGTAGATATTGGAATGCCACAGAGGAGGATCATAGTTGAGATTAAGAGTGCAATACCATGGACAGTTGCTTGCAAGCAAGCTTTACTAAATTCCTGACATTCTATAGATTTTAAACAATTCTAAACAAATCTATAGATACATGTTCTGTAAGATGTGATTCATAAATGGTACTCCTTTATTAAGTTTGAGCTATTCATTTTCATGAAGTAAAGATTAAATGGGAGAAGCAGAAATTCAACTTCTTTGTGCAGGTGTAATACTAGAAGTTCCTCTAATTGAAACAAAAATGTACAGACAAAAAGAACATAAAGTCCATGTCCTACATTTGCTAGCAAAGTAATGACTCTTAGGCTTTACACATATATTTTACTTAATCTTTTTAATTTCTAGGCCATCAGCTTTTGTTCCAGCCAACTTTCTAAGTTCAAAATTTTAAGTCACAATCCTAGCTTGTTTAAGCAAAAATCATAACTCCAGCCTTTTCTATTTTACCCTTTTAACATTTGTTAGAATTCTGCTAACTTTTTAGTGCTGCTGAGAAAGTTCAATTCAATCTTTTGAAAAGAAATAGAGATCATGGGAGGGGGAGGGGGAAACTTTCTCTATGGAATTTTTTCCCTCAGGGAATGGGGGTAAAGGGTGAATCAAGAGCTGAATAACATTGAGGAATGCACTGTGCAATTTTTTGTCTTAGTGAAAAGTGAAAGCTGTGAGAAACCTTAGGTGGAATCCCATTGAAGTATTCAGAATCAGAATAGAACTAGAAGGGACCTTGGAGGTCTTCTAGTCCAGTCACCTGCTCAAGCAAGAGACCCTATACCATTTCAGACAGGTGGCTGTCCAGTCTTCTCTTAAAAACCTCCAATGATGAAACATCTACAACTCCTGAAGGCAAGCTGTTCCACTGGTTAATTATTCTCAGGGTTAGGAAATTTTTCCTTAATTCCAGGTTGCTTCTCTTCTTGATTAGTTTCATCCATTGTTTCTTGCCTTGCTATCTGGTACTTTGGAAAATAAGTTGAGCCCCTCTTCTTTATGGCAGACCCTCAAATACTGCTATCATGTCAACACTAGTGAGTATTGCTATCATGTCACCACTTTTCTCTAGACTAGTTATACCCAATTCCTGTGACTGTTCATATTTTTGTCTCCATACCTTTAACCATCTTAATTGCTCTTCTTTGCACTTTTTCCAAAGTCTCAACATCTTTTTTGTAATGTGGTAACCAAAACCAGTCACCAGTATGCAATATTCCAGCTGTGGTCTTGTTAGGATTTATAAAGTAGTACTAATACTTCATGTGATCTTGATTCTATGCCTGTTTATACAACCAAGGATTGTATTAGTTATGTATGCCACATACTGCTGGCTCATATTTAAACAATCATCCACTAGGATCTCAAGGTCCTTCTCACAGTTACTGTTTTTGAGCCAGGTTTTGCCTAATCTGTTCTTGTACCTTTGGTTTTTCTTGTCCAGATATAAAACCTTGCTTTTCTCCACATTAAATTTCATGTTGTTGGAAAGGACCCATGGTTAAAGTCTGACAAGATATGTTTGGATCCTGAGCTTGTCTTCTGGTGTATTGGTTATTCTGCCAGCTTAGCCTCATCAGCAAATTTGATGAGCTCCCCTTCTATTCCCTCATCTAAGTCATTAATGAAGATATTGAAGAGTATTGGATCTAAGACAGAACCTTATGGTACCCCACTGCTTAGTTCCCTCCATGTACTGGTAGATGTAGTACCATTAAAGAGTACTTGTTGAATATGGTTTGTCAGCCAGTTACAAATCCATTTGGTGGTGATCCTGTCTATCTCACTTTTTTTTTTCTAGCTTACCCAAAAAAAATTGGTAGTCGCAAATCCCAAAACTATGCATGACTGAATCTGTGTTAATCCTATCAAGTAGACAGGACCATGAATCAACTAAAACTTCACAGAAAGACTCAATTTTTATTGAGAGTGAGTATGATGACAGAATCTTGCAAGTCTGATTGTACTGTATCTCCTTCCCTTATACACATGCAAATTAGGAAGGTTTTTATTTGAGCCTCTTCCGCAAATTTTCTGCTTGCTATGGACTTAAGATATGTTTTCCCAACATTGCTTTGGTAACAATTCTTGCATATCGCTGTCAATGTATATTCCATACTGCTATATCCTGCTTAGTTTCCAAGGCCAGCCAAGTTCAGTGAGATTCTCCTCCTACTTAGACTATCCTTCTGAAAATTTTGTTGCAAGTGACTGGTATATAGGTTAACCATTTAGGTGATTTAATAATTGCCCCATCTCCTCTGCCTGTGATCATTAAGATAGAATATGGTAGAATATAGTATGACCTTTATTTTACAGTATGCTATAAAACATTCATAAAACGAATATATTATTATGCAAATGAGCATTTCCACTGAATTAAAAGTCAGTACTGGAAGTTTTATTTCTAAGTATCTCCTGGGAGTTTTAAACTTTCTAATTTTACAAATATTTTATTTTAAGGCTGAAAATTTTAATTGTGGTTAATTACTTAATAAAACTATCCAAGATACACATACACTAAAAATATCCAAGATACACACACACACACACACACAGAATATTGATAAGCATTTTCTGCATCCCATTCCTCTAATTTTGGGCAGGATTCAAATAGTGTTTAGAATCATGAATCAGATTTAAATAGTTTTTGTGATAGTAGACTAAGACACTGTAGATCATGGGTGTCAAACTGGCCACATCATGTTGCCATCATGTGGTGTATTGTGATGTTTTTCCCTTCATAGAGCTGGGGCCACCAATTTGACACCCCTGCTGTAGATTATATGAAAAATCACATTTAAAAATACTGTTTTTTGTTATTATTGCTAACACATATTCTGCAGCTATTGCATTTTTAAAATTTTCAATAGTTAGGAGGGAAAATGCAATAATTTTTGTCAGTCTCTACTGTCCTGGAAAAAGATTGCCTAAAACTCAAAGATTTCTTATCACACTATTTTCATTTTTTCCCCAAGGCAGTAGGAATTGACAAAAGTATTATCCATTCCTTCCTAAAGCAGGAACATTCACTCACCATTTCTGTTTCATGTTGTTAGCATGAAGCATTCTTGTTATTTATCAAATCAATTTTAAAGAGATTTGTGTAACAACTTTTGTTTATCATATCTAGTTTTACTTGCACATGCATATCAATCATACTATTCCTTTTTGGTAAGCAAAGTTATCTAGTGTGCAGAAAAGAAAAATGAAATAGTAAAACAAAGAATTAAAAGCATGAGATTAAAAAAGAAAAAAATAAGGCACATATTAATATCTTTCACTTCCTTCCTTCCTACTTTTCTTGCAAACTAGCCTTGCCTTTAGTCTGTTTAAACATTAGTTCATCTATTTCATTTTATTCTTTACTATCTTCACCCCACTTGACACTTAAAATTATTAACAAACAGCAGCACATAACTTCTCAATTCTCTTTCTTTTAAGGATCTCAGCTCCATCCAATTCCGATGTTCTTGGTTTTCACTCAACCAGTCTTCCTGCAAACATTTGCTTTGCAATTTGAATACAATTTATCACTCACTATGACCAAACCAACTCAAAGTACTTCTTTTGTATTGATCATTACCTTCTTTATTCACACCTTATTCTTTCAACCTCCATTCTTTATTGATTCTATTTATATTTGTTTCATGACTGGCACTTACTACCCCATTTGACTGACTTTTGTTTTGCCTAGCTAACTTTCACTTTCATGTAACAAACTGAACAGGATTTGTTTTTATATTCAATCATTTTTCCTTTTGTCAAAATTCATTCCTCGCATAGACAACATACTATCCAACATACTCTTACCAGCATTTGCCATGTTTAGCAAATATTCTGCCAAGGTACATAGCGTATTTTTTAGAGTATAAGACACACTGGAGTATAAGATGCACCTTAGTTTTTGGGGAGAAAAATAGGGGGAAAATCTGCCTATCAGGTATTCATCAGGCCAGCGTCCTTAGTCTGATCAGCTTCAGCACATCATTTTATGCCCTCGTTAGGGCTGGAAAAAAAAGCTTCTTTGGAGGGAGTAGCAATGAAAAAAGACTGCAAAGCCAGGAAGATCGTTAGCACTTTGTTAAGTTTGAAAAAAACTTATTTGGAGGGAGTAGCAATTTAAAAAGCCTGCAAAGATTGCTTCACTCACTAGCACCTTGTTAGGTCTGGAAAAAAAGCTTCGAAAAAGCTACATTCGGAGTATAAGATGCACCCAAATTTTCAGCCTCTTTTAGGGATGGGGGAAGTGTGTCTTATACTCCAAAAAATACGGTACATTTGTCTACTTGTTCTTTTGGGGGAAGGGGTTTCATTTATATATAACTTGTGATTGTTCACTACGTTTTTTCCTGTCAATCACAACAACTGTGGTCTTTGATTCATCAATTTGCAGATCTATCCTACCCATTAAATCACACTAGGCCAGATTCACTGCAAATCATTCAGGGAACATAGCAGTGTCTGAGGGGTCCTTGGTTCTCTATGATCTTGGTTATTTTTATGTCACTGAAAGAAAATTCCACTCCTTACTAGCACGGATATCTTACCTAGTTTGGGTAATGAAATGTCTGGAAGAAAAGAAAACCAGCTCAGTGAGCACCAAAGACTCATTATTTCAACCCTGAGGTATTTATTCTTCTTTATTGATAGCAATGTTTGAATAAAAATCTAGGAATATTCGAAGTCCCAACTAACCCCTTTAACATCACCACATGTATTATTTATCTGCAAATATATTAGCACCAGGGAGGACCTTTAAAAAAAAAATTTTTTTTTAACAGTATACTTCCTTTTTTTATGTTCCTGCTCACTATTGAAACATTCACTACCACTGCATGTTACATACTTGCTTTCATTCCATTCAATCACCAACCTCAGACTTTATATTCATACTGGGCATTTTTTAACACACTCTTATTCGTTTTTATAATATACTTTCTCTAAGACAACATTGAGATGAACTTTCTGTCTCACATTTGTATCACTTCTCATTGATCTCCTGAAAATAAAAATATAGTCCTCACACTTTCTGCTTAGAATGAAACATGACCACACTTCCCAATCACTTTCCATTCCTTCCTATTGCAAGCTTTTTATGAAAATTGTGCTAAACACCACTTTAAAAACATTAATAAATCAATAATTAAATTGTAGCTTTTGGATTAACTTCATTTCAGAATTCAAAATTTTGGAAAAATTATTACCAACCTGCCTTCCATTGAGTACCTGTATACAAAGTCAAAAAGAGGGCTGTGAAAATGTTTACAGACCCCTCACATCCTGGAATAAACTGTTTCAATTCCTACCCTCAAAATGATGCTATAGAGCACTGCACACCACAAAAACTAGACACAAGAATTTTTTTCCCCCGAACGCCATCACTCTGCTAAACAAATAATTCCCTCAACACTGTCAAACTATTTACTAAGTCTGCATTACTATTAATCTTCTCATTGTTCCTATCAACCATGTCCTCCCACTAATGTCTGTATGACTGTAACTTTGCTGCTTGCATCCTTACAATTTATATTAACTGTTTCCTAATAGGATTTGATTGCTTATTTGTACCCTCACTGTTGGATATTGGTATAGTCTTTAGGTCCAAATAATGAGTGGGAAAAATGGAAGCCTGTGATTGGTTGATGCTCCTGGCAGTTTGCTATATAAGAGCAGGCTGACAGAGAGCCTGTTGTTGGATTTGTACTTTGCTGAAATAAAGAGCTGTTGTCTGAAGTCCTGTCTCCTGTCTATCCTTACCCCAAATCTAACACTGACTATCATTAAGTGTTGTACCTTATGATTCTTGATGAATGTATCTTTTCTTTTATGTACAGTGAGAGTATATGCAACAAGACAAATTCCTTGTGTGTCTAATCACATTTAGCTAATTAAGAATTCTATTCTATTCTATTTTAAAAATTTTGGAAACAGAATGAAGCAATAGCAATAACTTGTATAGGGAAAAGGAGGGGGAAATTATTATTTGTGCATATTTTGTCTAAATATGTTTCTGAGTTCCAGAATTGACAATGCTAATACCACAGAGCTGAAGATGGCTAATAACCAGCAGGAAATACAGTAATAAATAATGTGGTTTTGTATGCACTAAAGGCTGGAAAATAAGATTTCTGTTGCAAATGAAGAGTGACAGAAGGAAAGAAAACAGCCATGTAATTTGATTTGTCGACCT
Organism: Pseudoxenodon macrops; assembly: GCA_032467955.1. NCBI lineage: Eukaryota > Metazoa > Chordata > Lepidosauria > Squamata > Pseudoxenodontidae > Pseudoxenodon > Pseudoxenodon macrops. Next base: position 2,658 of record JANHFT010010761.1, on the reverse strand, counting down.
CATGTAATCTAATTGTAATTGAGCAAAAAAAAATGTGTAAACTGAACAACCTTGCATGTATTTGAAGATGATATATTAACTTTAGATAAAAGACACTGCTATTAAATAGTTATATTTTCACTTATTGAAATGCTTCATTTTTCCTTCAAATCAACATTTTCCCCAGCTTGTTTGCTTTGTAGAAATAACTGTCAGAGTGGGAGTCATCAGAATGAAATAAATCAAATTAAATATTTGGTATGATCATAGAGCAGCACAAGCAGGGTGGGGCACAGTCATTTAAAAGCATACAGCTTACATCATAATAAAAATAAAAATCTAAGAATATGAATGTCTAGAATATATAAAAGACATATGAATGAAAAACAGAAAGTGTAAACCAATATACAAGAATCTAAAAGAAGGAACATTAGATAAGTATAGGGGATTATTAAAAATTAGTATGTGGGAGACTATATCAAATTACAGAACATTCTGATACAGCAGACTAGGTATTCATTAAATCTACATTATAGCACAGGTCATTATCTGATGAATTTCAAGTACTGCTGCATAGAACCTGCAACATTGTAAAGCAGCAGGGTGGTGTAAAGTTTTCCTGTACACCCTGAATACAAGTCTGTGCATGTCTACTCAGAAATGTACCTTTTTACCAAGCACAGTAGTGGTATATAAATTAATGACCCATGGAAGTTGTGATTTTCTAATTTTTAAAAAGAGAGCTTCTAACTGGGTGTGTTGGTTTTGAATAATCGATACGGTAATTAAAACGTTCTTGCTATATCTGGCCTACAACCATCTGGATTTTAAAAAAAGGCAGCAGACAGTTGAAAGTTTTCATCTTTTTGTAATTGTGTGATTGCCTGGATTTTTTTCAAGCCAGATATGATTGTATTAGGTTACTCAGCTTAAAATGTAGAATAGTATCCTGAATGTGAGCATAATGTGAGGTTATTCCACGGAACCCAGCTATGATATTTTTACTAATCTCCGTTATCTCTTATGCTATACTCCATAGTCTATGTCATTACAATGAAGACTCATCTCTACCATTTATCCATGTGTGGCTTGCAGTATCCATTGTAGATCGTTAACCCAGAGGTGGGTTCCTGCTAGTACGAACCAGTTCAATAGAACCGGTAGTGAGAATTCCACCCCACTCGCAGACCCAGCAGCCATAGCTGGCTGGCCATGCCCCTTGTACTGATCCTCTGACTTGAAATCATTCACCGGAGTGAAATTTAATCAAAAATAATCCTCTGCGCATGCACAAAGGCTCCTCCGCATGTACAGACAATTTTAACCTGGGACCGATGGAGGCGCAGGTGAGCATAATGAGCCCATGCACGCAAAATGCACACTTTCGGTGTGACCCCGAACCAGTAGGGAAGGTAAGTAGAACCGACCCCTGCATTAACCCCAGGTTGTTTGGCAGCCATATGACACATTTTTTCCAACCAGAGCTAAAAGTCCCTGTGTTGCCTTTCTACACATCATCAGCTGTTGCCATTTACTTACTCTTGCTTCATTCGCATGCAATGGCATTCTCATGCATTTTGCATTGTTTTTACTGGATTCATTCTGATTGATTCCATAGGGAAGTATCCCCCCCATAGCCCCATTCTGTGATTTGATCCCCCATACATCACTCCCATTGTTCTATTTCATTTTTCTTGACTGTGGTTTCAATCATCTTTGTAACTCCTTGCCTAAATTTCCATTTTTGTTGATTAAATTGACCAAATATCTTACTTCTTCCAACACCTTGACTAAGAGAGAGATTAAATCAAAATGTCATTTTTTCTCCCTTTGCTGCCACCAGCTATTCTGGGCTTAAAGTAAACTGAAAGCTCATGGGAGTTGGGACAGAAATCCATTAACGTTTATTTTCTTTCTCTGACAGAAAGATCTGTCAGTCCATCTATGTACATAGATAGAGACACAAACATCATGTTAAGAAAAAGGCCATGGAGCTCTGGATTGGTAGAAATCAAAATCTAAGTTTCACTGGGACCTCGTATGTAAACTTGACGTTAATGATTACACTGAATAATAGTCATGACCTGTTTTTTTGAACTGCTGGAATCAGAAGCACTTGGAAAAGATTGTGGTAAACTGCTGTTAATTAATATATCATATACTGCAATTTGTACCTCAAATGGTAAATAGTATGGAAGGAACTCCTCTTGTTCATCACTTTATTTTTTTGTCCATCGGGAAGAAAGAACTCATGTTGAAATGTGCAAATCTTTTGAAAGGATACAATATTATAATTGCTACTTCATTTCATCTCATTGGGTTGATTTTTCAATCCTTTCAGCTTGCTAAACTGTCCAGAAAGAAACCCATTTGTTCTGTAACTGCTGTTTAGACCTGCTTTGCCACTACTTATTACATATAATAAGTGTTTAAGGCCAAAGGGTATGGCTAGTCAGATAAAAGTTAGAATATTAAAAAGGTCACAATAATAATCCATACGATTACCTTTCATGTTCTAAATACCTGGTACTAAATTATAAGGGCAATGGACAATTGATATTCTATTTTCACATTGCAATTTAATAGCCCTTTCCTTTTCAGTAGAAGAGAAGAGAAGAGAAGAGAATTCTTTATTGGCCAAGTGTGATTGGACACACAAGGAATTTGTCTTTGGTGCAT
>JANHFT010010760.1:0-15208 GCA_032467955.1 Pseudoxenodon macrops | reverse complement strand
GAGATGAGGCAGAGGCAGAGGCAGAGACTGAGACGAGGCAGAGGCAGAGATGAGGCAGAGATGAGGCAGAGGCAGAGACTGAGACTGAGACGAGGCAGAGGCAGAGATGAGGCAGAGGCAGAGGCAGAGGCAGAGGCAGAGGCAGAGGCAGAGGCAGAGACTGAGACTGAGACTGAGACTGAGACTGAGACTGAGACTGAGACTGAGACGAGGCAGAGGCAGAGGCAGAGACTGAGACGAGGCAGAGGCAGAGACTGAGACGAGGCAGAGGCCGAGGCAGAGACTGAAACGAGGCAGAGAGATAGATTAGAGAGACAGATAAATGAGCAGAAAAACCACAGTTTTAGTTCTGCTTTAGCAAAAGGTTAGTGGTAAATAACTTCTGAAAATGCAGCCTACATAACACATTTGTCCATCTAGTCACCCGGAAACTAGAAGTTTCACTTTTAAAAATTGCATTGGCACAACCTCCAAATCTATTGTGGAATATGGCTGTATGGCTATTTTTTGTAACTTGCTGGAGATGAAACATCTGCCTTTAAGTAGATTTATCCCCAGTTCAACAACCCCCGATGAAATTCCACCTCTGATAGGTTGCTTCAGAACTCAGTGTGCTGGATGGAATGGCGTAGATTGTCCAGAAGTGGAAAAAGTTGTTTAAAACCTGAGTGCTTCTGACAGTTCTAAATGCCTTGCTGGGAAGGGAAGGGAGAAAAGAGGATGTAGAATACAATGACTGTCTTCACATCAGAATGACCTTTTGCTATCAGACTACCATTGGCTAGTCCAATCGCCATGCCTTTAGAGTGGGTGATGGAAAGAAAGTGAGAAAGAACTTAATCAGTGTTTCCCATCTCCCATACTTACAAGTTGTACGAAGTGGTTTGGTGGCTGTCTTTTGCCTGACTAGTTTAAGTACTGTATTCCCTTTTAAGGAACAGATGAGTGAGTTAATCTATTATACTTTCTGTGCACTCTAACCTGACAGTCAGCTCCAATCTATTCATGAAGTACATCATTATTCCTTGCCACCAGCTCTTCCCTTTGTGCAAAACGTTTTTCAACCTATCTGCCTGAAATTTGCCATAGGTATTCCTCTCTATAGGCTTCATTTTCTATGCAAATTGCATTATATTCTGTCTTTGTAATATTAACATTTTGGACAGGGTAGGGAAAAAAAGATTTTAAAGACATGTGGCTTAAAAACCTCCATAGTTATTTCTATGAAATTTGGCATGCTTCTTTCAATTATACTGCTCTGAATGTCTTGATACCCTATTCTGATGAAAAATGCATTTGTATGTGTGTGTGTGTTTCTCGTGCTATATAATGGGAAGTAGAGGCTCCATTTTGCTCCTGATTTATACCTTACAATTCAGACAAGTCACGAAGAGGCAACACAAGGCAGATCATGCTACTTTCTGAGTTGAGGATCTATCTTAAAGCTGGTCAAAATGTCTAACAAACAAACTAATGTTAGTTAAGTTTGTGGATCATCTTTTAATGACTTGGCAGAACAGTACTACTGAAATAGCAATAGCAATAGCACTTAAACTTATATACTGCTTTACAGTGCTTTACAGCCCTCTCTAAGTGGTTTACAGAGTCAGCCTATTGCCCCCCAATAATCTGGCTCCTCATTTTACCCACCTCAGAAGGACGGGAGGCTAAGTCAATCTTGAGCCTGGTGAGATTCGATCTGCCAAATTGCAGGTAGCTGGCAGGCAGCAGAAGTAGCTTGCAGTACCGCACTCTAACCACTGCGCCACCGTGGCTCATATGAAATGAAAGTGTAATTGAGCTAACTTCCAGAAAACTGGAATTTGGAGATTGTAGATCTAAACCACCAAACAGAGTGAAAACACCTGATGACTTATAAAGATAGCAGTATTTCATTGCTTTATATTGCTTTAACTTTTATTCTTTGTTTACCTTAGAAGTTGTCAGGCCTCTGAGGGTACCTAGATCAGGAATCAGACTCCAGCAAAAGACTAGAACTAAGCTTTATTGAAATAGGCTGTTGTACAGTAATATAAATCTGATTCTTTTCCCCTTCCTTCTTCCATCTCAGTGAATCAGCCCAAGTCTCCTCCTAATACTATCTCTTTTCCTATGAAATACTTCTGCCCCCACCCAGAGGTGAAATCCAGCAGATCCTGACAGATTCTGGAGAACTAGTAGTGGACATTTTGAGTAGTTCAGAGACCTGGCAAATACCACCTCTGGCTGGCCCCAGAATGGGGTGGGAATGAGAAATTAACAGTAACCTTTCCCTGGAGTGGGGAGGGAATGGAAATGTTGCAGTAGCTTTCCCCTGCCACGCTCACCAAGCCATGCCCACCAAGCCACACTACACCCACCAAGCCACGCCCACAGAACCGGTAGTAAAAAAAATTGGATGTCACCACTGCCCCCACCCCTTATTTTTTTAATGAATAATGTAAAAATATCTGAATATTTCCCTCATAGCCATCTCCCTGGCTCTCTACAGACAGTGGGAGAGCTCGTCCAATCTTGTCTGACCTTGGTAGGCCTCAAACTGAATTCCAGAATGTAAGCTAGAGTGGGAAATTGGAAAGCTTCTCAGAAAAAGATGGTGGTAAACTCTATATTTCATTTGTAAGCCTTTTTCCCCTTCCAACCGAAGCAGGGTAGACACGTTCGTAAATAGAAGAACGGTAAGTGATAGATAGATACCATGTGGAACCAAGAGTAAATTGGATAAGTGGAGCTGAGTATAAAACTGTCTGTAGGTCACCAGTCCATCATTTGGTGCCTCCTTCTAAATGGTACTAGACTTCATTTCCCACCATTTGAAACTAATTAAGCAGCCGTGGTCATGCTTAATTTTGGGCATAGGTGTTGAATTTCAATCAATCTGACTCCAAACCCATTTGAACTACTCAGGTGACCCTGAGGACACATATAAACCTCCGAGTGTCCTCAATGATTCTTTAAAAAAATGTAAATGACCAGCTGTCTGCAAGGAATATAAATCCTTCCATTCCCCGTCATCCAGTCAGAGCTGAAGAAACTTCTTGGATGAGAAGTGAAACATCTTCAAAGAAAAACCAGACAGTCCAGTTGCCTCCTGAAAAAGCACCTTTGGATCAACCATGACCTGAATGACTGAGAATCTCCATAGACTTTTACCTATTCACTTTGGGATGAACATCCTTCAAATGGTGTGGGAGTATGAACAGATTTCCAGAAAAAAATTGCAGACTACAGGAACCATTTGCACTTCAGTTTGAGATGCAGACAACACAGATACATCCCCAACAGCCTGTGCCTGTGTTCAACAGCGAAGGGACACAGGACAGGAAACATCCTGCACAGAGGTAGGTTCTGAATCTTCTTACTGCCGGTTCGCTCAGGGGCACAGTGCAGCTTTGTGCTTTGCGCGCACATACACAGTGCTTAAAAAAAACACAAGATGGCGGTGCCTATGCCACTGCCAAAAGAACCGGCTCGGAGGCGTGGCAGGCCCGGGTTGCTAACAATTCTACCGAACTGGGCCGCCAAGTTACTAACAGTTCAGTAGAACCTGACAGAACCGTTAGGAACCCACCTCTGATCCTGCAGCCAAGAAGGTTCCAAACCTATTTGCACTACTCAGGTGACCCTGAGGACACAGATAATCCTCCAAGTGGCCTCAATGACTCTCTAAAAGGATGCAAATGGCCAGCTGTCTGCAAGGAATATAAATCCTTCCATTTCCCTATCATCCAGTCAGAGCTGAAGAGGCTTCTTGGATGAGAAGTGAAACTTCTTCAAAGAAAAAACACAGAAGTCCAGTTGCCTCCTGAAAAAAGCACCTTTGGGACAACCATGACCTGGATGACTGAAAATCTCCGTAGACTTTCAACCAATCTGCTAGGCATCAAAATTAATAGATCTGAATTTGATGCTGAAAAAGGTTCCATGGCAAAGAGGAAGAACATACATCACCTGTGTTCAATTCTTGGCCTGAAACTTTAGAGATCAGTGCAGATATTTTTAAATTATCAACCGTTTCAATGTTGTAATATATAAATATTCCTTGATGGACTTTACAATATACCGGCATATACTTAGTGGCTTTGCCTCCCCTTAACAGAATATTGTTCTCTTCTTCTTTTTTTAAAATTTTATTTTTACATTTTTATAATTTACATAACAACAAACATTTTGCTTTTTTTAAAACAGTACCGTGTCATATATCTCTTACAGTTATTTATATTTATTTCTATACATTTTTGTTTCTCTGTTCTAACCAATTATGCCACTTATTTGCTCTCTTCTAAACCATTTCTTTCTCTCTACTTGTATCTCTAACCCACTGCTGATGTCCCCTTTCAGAGCTACAAAAACAAACTGCTTCAATCACAGCCTTACAGACACCTGGAAGCAAAATCTTTTATGGAAATATTTGTTTCGACTGTCCAACCCATTGCTCTGAATGCTGACCTCAAATGTAAAATAGAACCCCCAAGGCACAGACACGGGAAGGAATTAAATCTACTTTTGCTCACACAGTCAGCCTTGTAAAGTACTAAAAAATTTGGGGAAATGCCAAGAACTTACCTGTCACATCAGAGCAACATCTGTGGCTATGTCTGAGTAATGTACCAGAATCCTTAAAACTTATATCCGAACATCTATGTTTAAGTCTTTTGGTTAATCTAAAAATGGAACGCATAGCAGATATGCAATGCTGACTGGAATTATGAATAATAATTGCCATCTATCCCAGGTCTGCATTAAACTCATTTAAATCAGCTTGTAAGAACTTGGGTGGGGGTTATATTCCATTTTGTTGGAATCATTAGAAGAGAAATTAAAAAGTATGCTGTTTCCCTCCCTTTCTCATTCCCAGTGGATTCTGCACATCAGAATTGTGTGCAGAATCTCTTCTCCCTCTCTCTCTCTCTTTTTAGCCCAAAGACTCGTCTGTGTTTGAGCAGATAAAAGCAAATGGAAGATTGAGCAAATAATGTTAGATATTTTAATCCATCTGGATACGGCTAGAGCTGAATCACTGAATATTGCTCCCATTGTACTGGAGATGTGAATAAGCTTGGCTTATTCAAAAAAAAAAATCCAAATGATAAGGAAAGAGGGGGGGGGGAAAGAGAGAGAATTTGAACATTCAGCCTGGAAATGGAAAGATTCCATAATATTTTCCATGCAGCGGAGCATGATGGGAAGAGGAAAAAAAACACTGTAATTATACACAATACTCCTTGCTAATTAAAAAATAGAACCAAAAACTCTTTTGAAACTAGGCGTACATGGAGTTAGTGCGAGGAGAAATAGGCCTCATGTTAAGCCCAGGACCCTTCAGCATTTTAAAAACATGTCAAAGTTTAATTATTATGAACGGACAGGTGGAGGGGGAAAAAAACACCTTGGGGTTTGGAATTAAGGCACACATTGCACTTTTTTTGCAATCCTCCTGAGCTGAGGAGAGGTATGAAATCTATACAGTAGCAGCCTAGCACTGTATGGAAATTATTGAGACTGTCAACTCCTATGACCCATTTGTCTTTGAGAACCGGTAATGCTGATTCCTCCCTCCCTCTGTGCATTTTTAATAGCCTGCCTCAGTATTTGGGCATCAATTTTTAATATCATACATATGTATTTATTCCTTAAGAGCCCATTTTTATCTACAGTGCCCAAGGAAAATCTGAAACATAATAAACTGATTGACAGGAAGAAAAGAAGGAAGACGATCATGTATACATTCCCTGGAGCAACTGTGTGGCACTCTTAAACATGCTTGAAAATTCTCCAGAACCCTTTTTTTGGGGGGGAAAGCATATTTGAGAGCAGTAACACAATTCTTTATCTGGTTTATGAACCTTTCCACTTTAGAGTTAAGATGAATCAGGGGCTGAATCCAAAGAGATTGGACCATTCACATGTATCACGAGTTAAAGGAGACATAATTCTCCTGCTGAAGAGAAAACAACACTGGTAAGGGGAAGACTGCAGGGTTTTAAAAAAAAACACAGGTTGGTTTTTTTTTTAAAGGGAAAATGCCTAAAGTAAAACTCTGCATTAGAAATGGAGATGTACCTTTCCATTCCTGGTATATAATTAATCGTTATAGAATTGCAACTTTATTATTCATTTATTACTACTGATTTCTGTGGGGAAACAAAACTTAAAATAAAAAATAAAATAAAAAAATAAAAAACTTAAAATAAAAACAAAACAAAACTTGACATATGAGAAAAGCTGGTGGGTTACCCCCAAAAAAAATATTCCAAAGATCCTAGATATGCCTGCTGCAGTTTCCAAAGTGGTCTCTATACTTTTCTGCCTCCATAGGAAACTCCTCAATGACATCATGGAGTTTTTCTACACCCTCTGTAGGCAGGATATGCTCCAGCAGATTCATTGAGGGGGTTTGAATAGATGGTGCTAAGCTTACCTTATCTAGGATGCAGGCAACCCATTATATTATTTCCTGCTCCGCTTCCAAAGTGATGTTTTCTGATTCATGCCAGCACAATCCCAGTTGAGTGGTTTGTTTGTTGTCCTTTCATTCAGTTTAGACCAGGGGTTGGCAAACTTAAACAATCAAAGAGCCAAAAAAGTCTAACCGAAAGCCCCCCGTTCAATTCTGGAGCTGACCAGAAATCCAGTTCCCCCACCATAGAGTCTCATCCTAATGCAGCATCCTTTTTCCTCTGCTGACTGAAAGTCCTGTTCCCTCACCATAGAGTCTCCTCCTAGCATGGAGTCCTTTTTCCTCTACCTGTCCTAACAAAAAGCTCTATCAATTATGGAACCGACTGGCAACAGGGAGTTGCAGCAGAGGAATGAAAGAGCCACATGCGGCTACAGAGCTGCAGGTTGCTGACCCCTGGTCTAGATAATGCCTATGGTTCTAACATTTGCTAGATACAGCCACCCAAGAAGCCCCCTCCCCTCTCATCACAAGACCCTGAGCCATGGGCATCCGGGGATGTCTATTTCCCAAAAAAAGGAACATGTCCATGTAAAGTTTGTTGTTTGTGGGGCTGTTCCCAAGCAAGATATAGATTTCTTCTGCAGCTTTGATATGCAGCACACAGAAGCATCAGTTTCTATCCACACATGCAATCAGTGTGCCATCAACAGTTTGGGGAAGCAATAGTTGGTTGGAGAGGACTAGCAAACAATTAGATTTTTTCAGGATAGACACACAAGTTGCAGAGGACCAATGGAACAATGAACCTTTGATTTTTTTTAAAGTTCATGAAATTGATCAAGAGTTCTACTTCTAACCAAAGTAACAGAAATAATAGTAACACTACTGGGGTGGGAAGTTTCCCCCACAGGTCCACTGGGACTGGTGGAAGAAATAAAGAAGCAAGATAATTCACCATTGAGAGCTGTGGAAAGCATCTTCTAAACGGATCGCCTTTCTGCATTGTTTTCAAACCTGAAGAATGAATTAAAAGCTGCGCAGCATTATTATTGTCCTTTTTCATTTCTGTGCTTTGCATGTGGACTTCCTTTCAAAGGTCATAAACAAAGTCTCTCATAGTCTTATTGAGATATCTCTAGATCAAGGGTGTCAAACTCAAGTCATCATGGAGGAGTCATGTGGCATATCAGGACTTTCCCCCCCTTCGCTAAACTGGGCATGGGCGTGGCCCACTGGTGATGCATCTGAGCCACGGGCCAGGAGTTTGACAGCCCTGCTCTAGATGTTCGGCTGTTGTCCACTTAGAACAAAAATTAGTAGTGGAAATAACTAGAAATATTCCTCCTTGATTGTGCACCTTCATATTTTGATTGGGAGAAGGTCTGTTTGTTTAAATTTATCCATGCAATAAATAGAGACAGTGATAGAGACGATAGAGATGATAAAGACAGAAATGATAAAGATAGAGATGAGGGAGATAGAGATAACTTTATAAATATCTAGCTAAGAATGAAAGAGTCTACCTTTATCCTAACATGGTATTTTCCCATATTCTGTAATATCTGAGAATAATTGTTTCTATTGATCATGGAAAGTAGTCTGGAGTACTTACTTAATCCAACTCACCTGAATGCATAAATGAATCTTTATGTATATGTTTCTCCCATTCATATAAAATCATTAAAAAAAATTTTTTAGAATACTAAGAGTTAGTTTACCCTGAGGTTACATGGAGTACTGGCAGATAAACAAGTGGGGGAATTTTATGATTTCAAATGTAATCAGATGTTGATGTCTGCTCATTTAAAAACTACAGTTAAAACCAGAAAGCTTTTGAATTGTCTCAGCATGTGCTAGACAGCTTTTCCAAGCAAGTGGGAGAGCTGAATTCACCCCATTTAGCTTCATACTTTTGTTTTTATTGAACAATGTTTTAAACTTTTTCCCAGTGGGTCTTCTGACTTCTGAACACAAAAAAAAGAAACTGCTAACAAAAGTGTGATAAGACTAAGTGATTAGCTTCTAAAGGGCCTGATGACATTGTGGACAATAGAGAGAGCTAGTAGGTATGATATGCTTATGGGTCCAGAGCTACCTTAATACATTGCTAAAACAGAAATATTATCCTTGTAAATCACATCAACTTTTTTTTCCAATTCACTGGTTCAAAAAATATCCAAGAGAAATCAGTGTGACAATTGAAAGACCTTCATTTATATCATCTATGTCAAGCTGTGGAATGTCCTCAGGGAAATGGAAATATCAGAACATTTCATTGTTCTCATGCAAAACATATACACGGGACAGGAGGTGAGTAGCTTCTGTCTTTTAGTATTGACTATCATCACTAAAAGAATTAGCAGTCAAGAAATATGTGGCAGATTAGCATTTGATAAAGTAGTAATGGAGGCTTTGGGGAGGAAATATTGAGATTCCAAGATGTATTTATGCCTACAAAGGTCAGAATTGTTGAGGCAACAATTTTCTTAGTTGATGCAAAATTGGACTTTGAAGAAGTAGGGTGGGAAGAATATTGACCTTCTCCAACTTTGATGCTGGATAAACTCTTGAGAATGCCATGGATAGCCAGGAAATGAAACAAATGGATCATAGAACAAATCAAGCCAGTGTTCTCACTTGTGCCCAGATGACAAGGCTCAAATTAATATATTTGGATATATCATATATATTGGAGTAGATGGAAAGAAAAGGAAGAAGCAGATCACCAGCAGCCAGATGGATGGACTTGATTACAACAGCAACAAATGAACCACTAAGAATCCTTAAAGACCAGAATGAAGAGAGATTATCTTTGAAAAAAAGTTAACTATATGATTTCCAAGAGTCATTATCAATTAATCAATCAATCAACCATTTCCCCATATATTGAGTGCCATTTATCCCTGATTTAAAATTCTACACTTTTAAAACATCTTAATCTATTGAAGTCTTGAAATGAATTCTCAAGAAAGATAATGATGTTATTTCATCCTAATTTTGTCAACTTCATTTCGGGAGGTGATCAAGATCCTTTGTTTTCAGTGCGTTTGTATGGTGCAATGTTTCATGCAAAACACCCCTTTAAAGATGCTTCCCAAAGCCATACCACTTCTAAAAGTGAAGAAGTCAAGTTGCTCTGTTTTACTCTATGACTTCTTGTCTTTTATTGTGGTTGGCAACTTGCAGACAACTGGATTATTTTCTATAATAATTCAACTATGTTTTACCATAGATTCATGAACCAGTGCATTATTTGTAATGTCATGTCCCAGTTGGAGCCTGAGTCCACGGAGGAGGACGAGCCAGAATTGGGGCCGATGGATGTCAAGGGGGCAGCTTTGTTGGTTCCAGAGGAACACGGGAAGGAACAGGATGAGGCAGCCCTGGATCCCTCGGGCCTCAGATGGCTTGCCAGTAGGGAAGAACATGGGCAGGATGACTGAGAGAGGGGGGAAGAGAGGCAGACAGTGAAGGTGAAGAGCTACGGAGCTCAGGTGACAAGCAAGGACCACCCCCTACTGATCCCGGAGCATGGAGAGTAGAGAGGAGGCAATGCAAGCCGACCCGATGACTCAGGGGGAGACTTTCCTGCTCCTCTTCACAAGACACACCTGTGGACTGAGATTCAAGGAGACGCTGTAGGGAGGGGAGCACTTGTCGAGAACAAGCACTTAATTGGAGTGGAGTTTTGTGTGCCATTGCCGATGTCTGGGAGTTTGCTGGACTTCTTACTTTATTGCTCCCTTGTTCCTTTGCCTCACTGGACTTCTTCCCTTGAAGCCATCATGCTAACAGCGTTTTACTGGACTACTTTTAGCCAGAGGCTGCTGGAGGTGTGTCCCTTTGCTCTGGGACTTGCCATAAACGTGGGAGCATTTGGGAGAAAGTTGGAGCAATAAAGGGGAGTTCACACTATCAGCTGGCTGTGTTGCCTCCGTGCCTTGCCTCAGGTAAAATAAAGTTGATCATTTTTCCTTTTGTAGTTTGTAGCTGTCTTTCTCCCCCTATTTATTTATTAAACTCAGATGTCATATTTTCTCTCAGAACTCAAAGTGAGCTAAAACGGCTTCTTCTCCCAAGTGCTCAAATCAAAACAATAAATGTACTTCTCATTTTTCAGCTCCTCTTCATTCTCATAATTCAAGGGATGCATTCCTACATTGTCTTAAGCCAGAGCTGTCAAACTCGTGGCCTGCGTGCCGGATGCGTCATGTGCTGGCCACGCCCACACCTGGTTTAGCAAAGGGAGAAAAAGTCCCAATACATCCTGTGATGCTGCTGTGACGACGTGAGTTTGACACCCCTGTCTTAAGCCATGGCTTGCTTCAGTCATGTGTTGTTGAATAATCTGGCATCTTTTAGAAGTGCTGAACTACTAAGAATGCAAGGAGTCAGGCAAATATATCCTCAAAGTATAAGCGAGGGAGGAGGAATCCGGAGCAAAGAAAACGACTGAGGATTCAGACTCTTGTCATGAACTGAGATATTGCTGACACAGCTTCCTGCCTGGTTGCTGACATGGATTGGTGGGTTAAGATCCAATCAGTGGAGCCCTTCTTGACTCACAGGGAACACGTCCTTTCCTCCTTCATGAAATATAGACAGCGGCTTCATAGATCTGGAATTCATGGTATGGTTTTAGAGTCTGGGAAGATTCATACCATATCCTTTGATTTGTCTGCTTATTTCACATCTACTTTATTTCAAGATAACAGGGAAAATGCTGTCAGTGTTTTCAGGAATCATGAACAGAGAGGGTTGCAACAAAGAACTTTTGTTGCTGTAGATAGCTGTAGATTGCTCCGTCTTGATCTGAATCTTCAGGAAAGAAAAATCTGAAGATCCGGGATTGTCATCATTTAATAGCCCCAGGTGACTTTGCTGCAACATCTGTCTTTACAGTGTAGAGTTATCCACAGACACAGGTGAGAGCAGTGGTGGGATTCAGCCAGTTCCACCTATTCGGGAGAACAGGTTTTTAACTTTCCAAGCAGTTCTGAAAACTGGTTGTTGGAACAAATCTCCTTTTGTTTTTTTGCACTTTACAGGGCTAATCCTGCAAGGAAAGCAGGAAGGAAAAATTCTGGTGCTTTTTTCTAGCCTAATCTTTATTGCCCTGCTTACAGAAACTGCCTCTCTTGTTAACTCTTATTACATTGTAACAGCTAAGGCGAAGTTCCCATTGATGTGAGTGACATTGAGTTGGCCACGCCCACACGGTCACTAAGCCACTCAGCTGGTCATTAGGGCAGAGAACTGGTTGTTAAATTATTTGAATCCCACCACTGGGTGAGAGATAGTGATTTGCCTGGAATTATTCTGTGAGTTATACGGTTGAAGGTGGTTTGAACTGAGTTGTCCTAACTCAGTACTTTAACCAATGCAATACATTGGATCTCCAACCATTTCTTTCTAACAAGCAACAAAGGGGTATTCTGGGATCTCTCTGCTGTTTTCACTGATCACCTAGAGTCTCACAGCCCAGTACCTCTACAGGTAGCAATATAACACTTAGACTTATATACCGCTTTACAGTGCTTTTACAGTCCTCTCGAAGCAGTTTACAGAGTCAGCATATTGTCCCCCACAATCTGGGTCCTCATTTTACCAACCTCGGAAGGATGAAAGGCTCAGTCAATCTTGAGCCTGGTGAGATTTGAACTGCCAAATTGCAGGCAGCCGGCAGGCAGCAGAAGTAGCCTGCAGTACTGCACTCTAACCCCTGCACCACCAAGTCAAGGTAGTCCTTGACTCACAGCCATTCATTTAGTGACCATTACAGTAGCATTTTCAATAGCGTTTTCACTCTTTTCAAGAGTGACTTATGACCTTTTTTTTTACACTTATGGCCATTGCAGCAACCATGCAGTCATATGATCAAAATTCATGTGCTTGGCAACTGGCATGTATTCATGACAGTTGCAGCATCCTGAGGTCATGTGATTATCCTTTGTCGCCTTCCCAACTGGCTTCCAACAAGTAAAGTCAATGGGGGAAGCTGGATTTGCTTAATGACCACACAATTACGTTGTCAATAATTGCCAATAATTCTGGGCTTAGACAACTTAGAACTACACTGCCTTGGTATGACCTAAGCGTAGTTCATAAAATTATCTGCTACAATGTCCTTCCTGCCAATGACTACTTCATCTTCAACCGCAACAATACATTAGTAGACAATAGATACAAACTTAAGGTAAACGTTTCCAAACTCAATTGCAGAAAATACGACTTCAGCAACAGATTGGTCAATGCCTGGGATGCAATACCTGACTCTGTGATTACATCCCCAAATCCCCAAAATCTTAACCTTAGACTGTCTACAGTTGACCTCACCCCATTCCTAAGAGGTCTTTAAGGGGCGTGCATAAGCGGACCAGCATGCCTACCGTCCCTGCCCTAATGTTCCCTTTTATTCGTATTCATCTCATGTATTCAAATCATGTTTATACTTATATATATTATCTAATACGTGCTTGACAAAATAAAAAATAATAATTTGCTTAATAACAATGGCAGAAAAGGTCACAAAATGGAGCCCAGCTCATTTAAGAACTGCCTTGCTTAGCAATGGAAATTTGGGGCTCAATTTTGGTCATAGATCAGGGTGCACTACCTGCACTGTATTTCCATCTTGTATGTAGAAAAGCAGTTTTTATAAGCAAGAGAAGAGCAAGAGCATCTCTCCCGTTGTATCTTTCTGTACCGAATTAAAATTTAAAATGCAAGCTCCCTTTCATTAAATTTAAAATATTGTGGATGTCTTAATGACTTTTAAAGATGCTTCAGAAATAGCCAGTGTTCTTCAAAGCGTTACATTATATTTTCTGTAAAAAGGCAGTTAAATGCTAACACCTACAGTTCCTATTCATATTTTCATGAAAATGCATCCTCCTTGCTGCAGAAAGCTAGAAGTGAAGCTCAAGGGAAGAACGATGTGAAATGATAGGAGAATAATACTGCATGAAACATGAGAGTTACAGCAAACTCAACAGTAGGGGGGGAAAAAACTTTGGCGCAACTGAATTATACAGAAATTGCCTTGAAACAAGACTGTATATACAATAAAACAATGAAAATAACTAGTGGTGGGGGATGAAGGTATAGGAAGAAAAAGGGAGGGGGGTATTTGATTTGATATTGATCGAATCTGTATTAAATTGCACTGGTTTAGTTAGAGAGACATAAATTTGTCCATAACATTTATGGCAGTAATTTGCCCCGTGAGATTTCTGTAAAAGAAAGGGAACGGCAATACTTCGATAGCAGAGTATCTTTTCTGCCTGTGGAAATTTCCAGGTTCAGTCTGGAGCACTGCTAAGAAAAACTGAGAAAGTATCCTTCCTGCAACTGTAGGGGAAGACTACTCGAGACATTCTGGGCTGCAAAGATTCAGCTGGCCAGCAGATGGCAGTGAAACCATTTCTGGATTTATTTTCCTACCATCTAGTGGCTAGGGTGGCACGGTGGCTCAGTGGTTCAAACATTAACTTGTCATTTGGAAAGCCAGCAGGTTCAAGACCTGAGCTCCATACAACGGGGCAAGCTCCCATCCTCACCCTGGCTCCTGCCCACTTAGCAGTTTGAAAGCATGCAAATGCAAGTAGATCAATAGGTACCAGTATGGTGGGAAACGTAACAGTACTCCATGTCATCATGCTGGCCACACGACCGTGGAAATGGTTTTGAGAGTTTTAGTTCAATGGCCTTGAAACACAGACAAGCACTGCTCCCTATAGTGAGCAATGAGTAAAATCCGCTGGGACTCCATCTCTAGTGGCTGTCCCAGTTTTTGCTGGCCAGATATGATGCTCCTATTTTTGACCCAGTTGAACGATATTTCTTTAGTCGAAGGCCACACTTGGCATTTAAGGGCCTTAATACAATGGAATGTAGTGAGGAGGTAGATACCCAAGAGGGAGGGAGTGAATTCCAGAGAAGTAAGATGTCAGGTTTCCCCATGGCAACTCGATAATATACATGGACATGCTTTGTGAGTTGACATTAGAGGCAACTCAGCCCAGATATCACGTGTGAGAGAAAGAGGGTGAAGACAGCCTCTGACTAACAGTTCACAAAGTGTTATAGTGTTATTGTCGATGCAGATAGTAAAGTCTTCAGTCTGGCAAGATTTTGTCTATGGTGTGGAACAATAGAGAACTCAGCTTGGAAGAATTGCCACATGTTATTCTTGCTTTGGGGCTTGATACCTACCAAGAGACTACATTAAAATGAATTTTAATGCATAATCAAGACAAACATGAATTCCAACTTGAGTTCATCTTCATACAATTAAATATTGTTAAGACAAATTACAAAAAAACTGGGATTTTCATCTCAGATGCCAATGTCCCAGGATCAAGAATAGAGTGTGGTACTTCTCAGACAAAGAATTCTCAATGTACAAACTGAATATAGAGTTGAGTTCTTATCCAGAGTACAATTGGATCAGAGCACATTTTATTCTAAAGTGGCATTATGCATTGAGCAACCTACCTATTGTACATGGCCTAGGGCAGGGGTGGGCTTCAAATATTTTAGCAAGGGATTATCTGCCCAGTTGCTGGGTTGGCGTGGCCATGGTGGGCGTGGCCTAGTCAGCTTCCTACACCATGGCAGAGGGGCATTTTTGCCCTCTCCAGGTTCTGGAGGCTTTCCTTAAGCTTCTGGGAGGGCGAAAATTGAATCCCCAGTCTTTCTGAACTTCCGGTAGGGCCGTTTTTCGCCCTTCCCAAGCCTCCGCACACGCCCTGCACTTACCTGCATCCAAAATGGGCTGCATAAGGACTCCTGGGAGGGGAGGGT
>JANHFT010010759.1:0-11114 GCA_032467955.1 Pseudoxenodon macrops | reverse complement strand
AGGAAACAATATCAATAAGAAGTCATAGGATACAAGCAATAAGTTACAGTCCTGCAGTCGTAAGTGGGAGGAGATGGATGATAGGAACGATGAGAAGATTAATAGTAACAGTAATACAGTCTTAGTAAATAGTATGACAGTGGTGAGGGAATTATTTGTTTAGCAGAGTTATGGCGTTCAGGAAAAAACTGTTCTTGTGTCTTAGTTTGCAGTGCTCTGTAGCGTCGTTTTGAGGGTAGGAGTTGAAACAATTTATGTCCAGGATGCAAGGGGTCAATAAATATTTTCACAGCCCTCTTTTGACTTGTGCAGTGTACAGGTCCTCAATGGAAGGCAGGTTTGCAGTAATTTTTTCTGCAGTTCTGATTATCCTCTGAAAGTCTGTGTCTGTCTTGTTTGGCTGCAGAACTAAACCAGACAGTTATGGAGGTGCAGATGACAGTTGTGATCAAAATTCAGATGCTTGGCAACTGACTCATATTTATGACTGTTGTAGTGTTCTGGGGTCATATGATCTCCTTATGTAAGCTGACAAGCAAAATCAATGGGAAAACCAAATTCATTTAACTATGTTGCTAACTTAACAACTAATGTGATTCACTTAACAACTATGGCAAGAAAGGTAGTAAAATTGGGCAGAACTCACTTAACAAATGTCTTACTTAGCAACAGACATTTTGGACACAATTGTGGTTGTAAGTCAAGGACTACCTGTAGTTGGCTATAGCAGCTAGTTAGAAGGAATATATTTTGTTTCTTCCATGATATTCCCTAACCAGTAAATCATCTTGGCTGTTAAATTCTTTAAGTGGAAGTTTAGATAATATGTATCAAACTGGCAACTGTATGAATCATTGACAGTCAAAAGCTAAATATCACATCTGCTTAAAATGATTTCTACTGGCAGTTAGGAAAGGGATTCTGGGAATTTACTCACAAAAATAAATACCAATCTACTCTGAGGGTTGTGAACAAAAATTAAAAACCATGTTTGAATCTAAATGGAATCTAAAGAAAAAAGTCAATAGGAAATGGCTCTTACAGAAGAATTGTGTTATCTTGACTGTGTAAAATCATGTATTTTGATTTGAAAACCCGAACAATATCATAAAGTTGGATTAGAGCCAAAAAGAAGAGACCAAATTGATTGGAGAATAAAGAAGTTCCTCTGTTGGAAAGATGATAGTGATTTGAATTATTTAACTTGGAGCAAAGTTGGTCAGGGGACATATGTCATAAAGTCATGCACTGCATAGAACCAGTGAATAAAGAAAATAGTTTCTTGCTCACCAGCAATATTATGGATTTATTTATTTAGCATATGGCAAATACATGGACTTATAATTGTTTATCCGTAGAGAGGTACCTTTGCTACCGGTTCGGAGATGCGCGCGCACCACTTCTGTGCACGCACAGAGCATCCGTGATGATGTCAGGGAGGATGGAGCCTCCCACCACCGCTGCTACCGGTTCACCCAAACCGGGGCGAACCAGTAGAATCCCACCACTGATAGAGAGCCAGGAATTCTACAAAGGTGTCTGGCTGCTAACTGTCGTTAACTGCCAATTCTTCAATGTAATCTGACTTCCACTTGTTGCTAGTCGTTTGGTTCACACTATCGTGCTATCCAGAGTGCACCACAAGGAGGCGAACTAGCATCACCCTCCAATATTATGGATATCTCCATTAAAATGAAATGTGAGATACTTAGGAAAATACAGAATAACATAGTTGGAAAGGACCTCAGAGGTCTTCTAGCCCAATCCCCTGCTCAGGCAAGAGACCCCATACCATTTCAGAAAATGGTTGTCCTATCTCTTCTTAAAAATCTCCATTATTGGAGCACCCACGGTTTCTCCTAATTAATTAATTCTCACTATCAGGAAATTTCTCCTAATTAATTAATTCTCACTCAGGAAATTTCTCTTTAGTTCTAGGTTGCTTCTCTCCTTGATTAATTTTATCCATTGTTTCTTGTCCTGCTTTGAGGTGCCTTGAAGAATAGGTTGACCCCCTCTTCTTTCTGGCAGCCCCTCAAATACCGGAAGACTGCTATCATGTCTCCCCTAGTCTTTTTTTAAATTAAACTAGACGTACCACCTAGACATAAACTAGAAAAAAGGAATGATTTCAATAGATGGTTTAACTGGAACTTTTCCCCACTGTTTCTTTCTCTCTCAAGCAGGCAATGAATGGAAGAATGAGATTTATCAGGAATCAGAAGAGACACCAATACAGATTCTAAAAGTTGAAGTGGGAGAAGAGTATCAATGGCAACCAAAAAGTGAAGACGGAATCCAGCTAAATGATCAACAGGAAAAAAATCCTCTTCCTTTATCTCTGGAAATCTATGACTTGCTGGCCCAAGAAGATCTTAAAAAAGAGGGGATGGGACAGTATTTAGGTTGTGATGAAGTATTTGAAGAACAGTCGAATCTCAGTAACCCATGTGAACGGAGACAGGAAGGGAACAGGTATAATCAGAACTGCTCTCCTCATTGGAGAGATGAAATGAGGGGGAAAGCATTTGAATGTAAGAACTATGAAAACAACTGCAACTACTCCAGTAACCTTGTTTTCCATCCCAGGAAACACACTGATGAGAATCCATATAAATGTATAGTGTGTGGAAAGAGTTTCACAAGGAATGATAAACTTACCACCCATGTAAGAATTCATACAGGGGAAAAACCATATAAATGCACAGAATGTGGAAAGAGCTTCACAAGAAATGACATACTTATTTCCCATAAAAGGATCCACATGAAAGAGAAACCATACAAATGCATGGAATGTGGAAAGAGCTACAGTCACTCCAAAAGCCTTACATCTCATGAAATTATCCACAAAGGGGAGAAACCATATAAATGCATGGAATGTGGAAAGAGTTTTAGCCAGTGCAGTAGCCTTATCTATCATAAAAGGATCCACACAGGGGAGAAGCCGTATCAGTGTATGGAATGTGGAAAAAAATTCACAAGGAATGATACACTGGTTTCCCATAGAAGAATTCACACAGGGGAGAAGCCATTTAAATGCTTAGAATGTGGAAAGAGCTACAGTCACTCCAGAAGCCTTATTTCTCACGAAATGATCCACAAAAGGGAGAAGCCCTATCAGTGCATGGAATGTGGAAAGAGCTTCAGCCGATGCAATAGCCTTACTTCTCACAAAAGGATTCACACAGGAGAGAAACCCTATAAATGCATGGAGTGTGGAAAAAGCTTCAATCACTCCAGTAACCTTAGAACCCATAAAAGTATTCACAGAGGAGAAAAACCACATAAATGTCTGGACTGTGGAAAGAGCTTTATGAGGAGCACAGATCTTACTTCCCATAAAAGGATCCACACGGGAGAGAAACCTTATAAATGTATGGAATGTGGAAAGAGTTTCACACATTCCAATACCCTTACTTCCCATAAAACCATCCACACGGGGGAGAAGTCATATAAATGTACCGAGTGTGGAAAAAGCTTCAGTACAAACAGTTCTTTAACATCCCACAAAAGGATTCATACAGGGGAGAAGCCATATAAATGCATGGACTGTGGAAAGAGTTTCAGGACAAGCAGTTATCTTACTTACCACAAAAGAATTCACACAGGAGAAAAACCCTACCAATGCCTAGAGTGTGGGAAAAGGTTTAATCATCCCAGCACTCTGGCTTCCCATAAAACAACTCACACAAGGGAGAAACAATATAAATGCCTAGAATGTGGAATGTCTTTTACACAGAGTTGTCACCTTACTTCCCACAAGAGAGCCACAATGGGATTTAACTATATAAATGCTTAAAATGGGGTGAGACGTTTCATCCTTGTGACTTGATAGCCCGTATGAGAAACAGCATGAAAAAAACAAGCGCTTTAATGAGAATATTCTTGTTACTTGACCTTAAAGAGAGATGATCACATAGGTTAGAAAGTTGGTAATATTCCTTCCCTGAGATTATACAGGTAGTCCTTGATTTACAACCGTTCATGTAATAACTGTTCAAAGTTACAACGGCACTGAAAAGGGAGACATGTCCGTTCATTACACGACTGTTGCAGCATCCCCATGGTCATTTGGATAGCAATAGCACTTATACCAGTTCACAGTGCTTTTACAGCCCTCTCTAAGCGGTTTTACAGAGTCAGCATATTGCCCCTAACAATCTGGGTTCTCATTTTACCCACCTCGGAAGGATGGAAAGTTGAATCAACTTTGAGCTGGTGAGATTCAATCTGCCAAACTGCTGGCAGATGGTGATCATCAGAAGTAGCCTGCAGTACTGCACTCTAACCACTGCACCACAGCGGCTCTTCTATCAACCAGATGCTTGGCAGCTGGTTGATATTTATGACAGTTGTAGTGACCTCAGATCATGTGATCAGCTTTTGCAATCATTTGACAAGCCAAGTCAATAGGGGAGCCAGATTCACTTAACAACCCTGTTACTAACAACTGGAATGATTCACTAACTGCCAAGAAAGGTGGTAAATTGGGGCAAAACTCGCTTAATAAATGTCTCACTTAGCAACATAGATTTTGGTCGTAAGTTGAAGACTACATGTATATGGTCTTTGATGATAAGCAATGTTCAACCTTTCAGATGGTGGGTCCAGGGGAAAAAAATCTACATTTGAGTTTCTTTCTCTTATTAACATAATTATACACTATATATTTATTCCCTTGTATTTTTAATGATTTTTCTTGCAATGCCAAGGCTGATGATCAACCTTACAAGAGGCTTTGAGAGCTACACCCAGATTTTCCAATGGTCCACTGGGATGGTGGTTGTGCAGTTTACTCTGAGCTTTCAGATGGTAGGATTGAGCCTGCTTTGACTTCCTTCCCACCCAACCCCAAGCAACGTATAATGTAACAGAGAAAGGCAGAAATAATATTGTTCCTCAGTGTTTCATAAAAATACTTTTAGAAATAACTAATTTGCTTATAAGGGGGCAGAATGGCTCAACAGTTAAAGATGCTGAGCTTGTTAGCTGGAGGCCTGACAGCCTGTGTTCGAAACCCAAACACCGCGCAATGGGGTGACCTGTTTGCCCCAGCTACTGCTCATCTAGCAGTTCGAAAGCATGCAAATTTGAATAGATTACTAGATAACACTTAGGTGGGAAATTAATAGTGTTCTATGCACCTGGGTGTATAGTCATGCTGGTCAAATGACTGCAGAAATATCTTCAGACAATGCTGGCTCCCTTGGCTAAGAAACAGAGATGAGCATTACCCGCTAGAGTCGGGCATGACTGTAAGGGAACCATTTACCTTTAATTTGTATTAGAACAGAGGTGGGTTCCTACCGGTTCTATCCACTTCTATAGAGTAGGTAATAACTCTGCGGTGACGTCACGGAGCTGGTTCTGTCAGTGGCTACGGGGGTGCTGCCATCTTGGATTTTGCTTCTGTTCATGTGCAGAAGGTACTTTTGACTGCCATGCTCACGCGCTTTGAGCATGCGCTCGAGGCGCAACCCTGAGCGAACCAGCAGTAAGAAAATTCAGAACCCATCTCTGCATTAGAAGCTAAAGTATGTGATCTCTAAACGAAAGGGATCAACCTATAAGCTTACCTGAAAATTGTAGAAGAATTTAAAGTCCAAAGAGTCATTTTAGATGTTTATGCTGATTAAAGATAATAAAGCTGAGAATGCTGGATGAATGTTCATAATGTTGCCTTTTTAAACGTAATTATGATTAATCTGCTTAGGATGTGATTTCATAGAAATGAATGGGATATAGAAAAATCTTCCAACTGCAGTGACTATATACAAAGCATACCATTTAAAAATAGGGTATAGGAAGAGGCAGAGTTCAAATTTTACTCCATGTGACACAAAAGAGGTCAGGATCCAAAAATGCATTGAATGAATGGAAAGTTGCAGCAATACTAGAATTCCTTAATATGCATAGAATCACAAGGTCTTTAGAACTTCAGAGCCAGATCTCTGCAGTGCAATTTGATTGAATATGGTCTCTAAATTGCTATTGGCACTGAATATGGCTGCCCGATTATTAAATTCATCAATTCATGTTGTACCATCAAGTCAGTGTTGACTCTTAATAATCACGTAGATAGAATTTCTCCATGATGATCTGCCCCTAACTTGTTTTTTAGATCTTCCCTGATTAAATGGGACCACTTTATACCGATCCTAAAAATACCAGATTTAATTAAGTTGAATTATCTAAATTTATTTATTTTTTAATCTGGTTTAGGAGTCACGTTCTAAAGGCAGTTTTCAATATATTTCAGCATCTGCAGAAAGTTCAGCAGATGGTTGAACACCTTATGTAGTGTCCAAGGTCTTCTGAAAAAAGTGCATCTTATTTTTAGATTATAAAAGATACTTAGATATTTATCCAGACATTTGTAAAAGAACAAATTCCTCCAGGATTGGCCTCTCATTTTTCTTCTTCAATACGGTATGTCCCTGATTAAAGTTTATACTGATCTTTTTTGAGTATTAATAAATGAATGACATTCTTGAAGCATTAATTTCAAACTGATTTTGGCAAGATAGATGAATAGGTTGAAAATAATAGAATGAGTCCATGCAAAGGTCTTCATTTAAGAAAGAACCTATATATCTGTATATTAAAAGAAAATTGAATATACAGATATAAAATTAGGATATTTGGGTTAGTAATAATAATCTTAGTTGTTTTTTTTTAATATGAAGTCTTAGCTCTCCAGACACAGGTTTTCTATTTTCTTTGAGTTCATTATGCAGTCTGTAAACAATCTGTTTATAATATCTGTAATTACTCAATGTACAACTTTTATAAAACATTCAAATTTTCCTGGAGGTCTGATTTGATTTTGTTTTATCTGGTTCTGCTGTTTTTGATTTATTTGTTTGATTTAGAGAGCCTCCCTACTCCATGTATGATTCAGGGTGGCGTGTTGAGTGCTCTGATTGAAATGGTGGTGAAAAACACGACTTAAAAAGGATAGAAATGCTGGAAATCAAAACACTCTGAATCTCATTTTGATTCCTTTTCATTGATTCATTGTGTCCAATTCTCATTTTTTGACATAATTGTCCAGATTATCTTTTTCTTCTTCTTACGAGATATAATTACCAGTAGTGGAAATCTTCAGGAGAACATCAAATAAATCTGTGAGCAGAACAATTCTGGTTATTAATATAACTTAAACTAACTCTATCTCTGTAAGAAGGAGGGAAGGGGAAACAGTTAAATTTTGAAGGTTCTGTTAGCCAGTCAATAGATCAATAAAATATAATTCTAGTCCACTTTAGAGTCTTTCTTGATATGGCTAACTTATTAGGCTAACAGTGTCAGGCCTGCTGCAGCTTAGGACCTTAGGAAAGAAAGCCCTTTGACTCCAGTTGGTTGAAGTGATATGTTCTTTTACTAAGGTTATGTGTTTGTAGCGAAAGAAATATAGATCTGAAGATTTCCACATAAAATGTTACATTTTTCCCTCTCCCTGACCTTCCCACCCCCCTGACTATCTCTGTCCAATGATGTGCCGTATAGATGTCTTGGGAACAGTTCAGATGTATGGCACGACTTGGTGCAATTTCATTCTTTTCTCCGACCAGGTGCCATGGTTCCGACCAATTTTGCAGGTTGTAGAAGTCCCTCCTGGCCACTGTGGAGATGACCTTGACATTGCTGGCTGGAATATGCTTTGTTTTGACTGAAATGCAAGTTCCTCACTGCAGCTGTGAGGCTTGAGTCCCCATCCCCCCCACGGCAACTTGAGAGCAGGTCAGGAATGCTTCCCGAGTTGACACCAGGTGTCTTTGAAGATTGGTACATGCCGGTTCTCACATTTGTTTTCTGTCAAGGCTGTCACTTCTCCCTTCCCTCTCATCTCTACTTTCACATTCCATTGCCCCTTCCTCCCCCATAGCATTTATGATAAGCTGCCGGCAAAGCATAGAAGCTGAAGATGGCAGATCTGACAGACAGAGGCAAAAGGAATTATTACAGCTCTCAGTCTGAGGATGAATACAAGAGAAGAAAATCTATTATTGACAGTTGCTTTATGTTCTCCTTTTGCTCCCCTGGTGATAAAACCAGTCCAGGATTTGCATGCAATGGAAGAGATGCAAATAATCAATAGAGCTGAGAGCAACCTTGGAGGTCTTCTAGTCCAGCTCCCTGTTCAAGCAGGAGACCCTATACCATTTCAGACAAGTGACTGTCCAGTCTCTTCTCAGAGACTTAGATGACCTTGATTAAATGCATTTGTTCTCCATCTCTCCCTGGGACTACTCTGGACAACCTTTGCTTTTCATCAAGGCAGAACCAGGCTTATCCTGGTTTTGGTTCTGAATGAGAGGAAGGGGAGTAAGTAGAAAAATGGGTAATCTATCTATCTGTCCTGGAATTTGGATTCTTCCAACAGGAGAAGATCAAACGTTGAGAAGATCAAACCTATACTTTTTTTTGTATGCAATTAGGTCACTGCAGTCTTGGAAGATCATTCCACACTTAACTGCAGTAAAAAAGGCTGGAAAATTAATTCCAGTCATGTGAGTCCCTCAACTTAACAACCACAATTCTGGTTGTAAGTCAGGGACAATCTGTATTAATCATAATCGGTATGTTTAAAAACGCAACATTATGAACATTCACCAAACGTAATCTTTCCTATCTTTAATCTGCATAAACAAATTGGCTGTACAGGGCCTCTGCGCATTTAATTTTTTTCTGACATTTTGAGATAAGTTCATAGGCCAACCAATTTTACAGAGAGAACCCATTGTTTAGCTTCAAGTGCAAGCAAATTGCAAGACATATGGGAATAATGATTCCTAAATCTAATTTTATGAAACATTGAGGAAAAATCCTTTTTAAGAGAATGATTTAAAGTATACAAAATAATTTATTAAATAATATTCTCAGTTTGAAATACAGATGTGCACAAATGATAAACATGTACTTGCTAAAATGTGTAAACTTTTATTGAAATTAGAAATGGAAGAACAAGTGAGGAAACATGATAAAAGGGGGTTAAAATATTGGTTATAATATAGATGAAATGAGAGGAAAATATGGTTCAAAGGAGTAAAATTTACATTATGCTATAATATTAATATTTTTATAAGATAATGTACTGTTGGTATGTCACCAGAAATTATCTTGAATGTACAAAGGCACTTCATTATGTTGGAAATATGAACAACAAACGAAGGACATTTTATCTATCTTTGGTGGACGCATAAGAAATGTAGAAAATTTTGGATCCAAATACATATACTAATTCACAAGTTTTTAACAATTAATATACAACTGAAACCACAGGTTTTTCTTTTAGGAATGATCTACAAACAGTTGGAAAAAGTCATGGAATTTTACTTTTTGTACATGGTAACTGCAGCAGGACTATATATACACAAAGATGGAAAGTTTCAGGATTACCTATAATGGAAGAATGGTTGATGAAAATGATGGAACTTCTGAGATGACCAAATTGACTTCTTTAATCAGAGAAAAGACATAATCTATATACTACAAAAACTCTCGTGTCCGTAACCTGTAACTGGTCAAAATGGTGCATTGTAGGACAAAACTCTTTAACCAAGGTTCCCCAAATGAGCTAATTTACAGAATGCATTCAAAATCCAGGACCCTGTGGGATTGAAATTTGGAAAATGTGTGGTTGCATCAATGCTGCCCCTTTGCCATCTAAAAACTTAGTCCTCTGGATTGCAGATGAACTGGTCCCAGTAGCAAATCACACCCACTGCTTTTTTGCCCATAGTTTTGTCATTCAGTTTCTGTGTTTAGGTAAAACTTCTCTGAAATTATGACACAACTGATAAGAGTCTAAAAAAAAGGTAAAGGTTTACCTGACCAGTAGCGTTCAACTCTAGGGCGAGGTGCCCATCTCTGTTTCTTGGCCAAGAGAATTAGTGTTGTCCAAACACATTTTCCTTGGTCATGTGCAGAGGTGGGTTCCTACCTGTTCAAACTGGTTCAACCGAGTAGGTAGTAAGCCACTGGTGACATCACGGAGGAGGTCCATCTTTTTTTGGGGGGGGGATTTTTTAAAAAAAAATTGGTTTTTTTTCTTCTTCTGCGCATGCGCAGAAGCCGAGCTACTGGCACTGCGCATGCGTCACCATCTTATTTTCAGCCTTTTTTGGGTGGGGGAATTTTTTGAATTTCTTTTTACTGTGCATGCGTCCGCCCACACAGTGCGCCCATGTGGCGTAGGAGGCAGTGAACCGGCAGTGAGGTAAGTTAGAACCCACCCCTGGTCATGTGGGCAGCATGGCTATATGCCAAAAGTGCATGGAACACTGTTACCTTCCCACCGAAGTGGTATCTATTAATCTACTTGCATTTGCAGGCTAGATGGACAGGAACTAGGACAATCAACAGGAGCTCACCCCTATTGTGCAACGATTGGGTCTCGAACCCTGGCTGTCAGTTTTCCAGCTGACAAGCTTAGTGTCTTTAACCACTGAGTGATAACACCCATTTTAACAGTCTAGTATACTATTAAAACTATTGTGTCTGATTATTTGTAACATTCAACTGGATAAAATGCTGCATCACAGACCAAAACTTTGTCAACAAAGATCCCTCAAATGAGATAACTTACAGAATGCCAGGACCCATTACTTCCAAGGGAATGAAATTTGGGGAAAAATTTGCCATTTTAGCGCCATTACACTGCTGTTCAGTGCTGCCATGGTCAGCTGTGGTAAGATGATTGTCTTTTCAATAATCCGACAGCTTCCCACAAGTCCACAGGGAACTTGGAGGGAATGGATATGATAGCTGACATTCCTTGTCGCCTTCTCACTAGCAAAGTTTTTGCTTACGGGAAGCTTGCAGGGAATAGAATAACAAAGTTGGAAGGGACCTTGGAGGTCTTCTAGTTCAACCCCCTGCTTAGGCAGTAAACCCTACACCATTTTAGACAAATGGTTATCCAATTTCTTCTTAAAAACTTCCAGTGTTGGAGCATTAACAACTTCTGGAGACGTTGAAATTAAGGGATAAAGAGGACTCACTGTATTACAAAATATGGGAAACATTTTATGGTTGGTTTAAAATTAAGTTTAAATTAAATATGTTATAAGAATAGGGAAGGTTAAATCTGGAGCAACACTGTAAAGAGA
>JANHFT010010758.1:0-15626 GCA_032467955.1 Pseudoxenodon macrops | reverse complement strand
ATGCTTAACTAGGTCTCGTAGGCAGTTTCCTTATCATGACTAAAACCTGGCGCCGGTTGCGTTAATTATTCCCACATCAATCCACATCTGCATGGACTATAAGTGTACCATAAATAAGGCTGTGTAACAGGGTCCCGGTACGGTCGTCCAGCATTTATTCCACTCATTAGGGAAATACAAAATATTTGCAAAACTTGATTTAGCACAAACCTATCAGCAACTGCCGGTGGACAATGCCACTGCAGAAGCACAGAATATTGTAACACACCAAGGGGCCTTTAAATGCCATGGGTTACAATTTGGGGTGAACGTGGCACCAAGGTTGTTTCAAAGCATAATGTAATGCCTCCTACAGGGTATCCCAGGGGTAATACCTTACTTTCGTATGCAGGGACAACAAAGAGGAACTAATCCATCCATTAAAAGAAGCCTTGAGGCAATGCCAAGACCTAAAGTTAAAAAAGAAAAATGCCAAATAGTCGGATTTGGGATATTTAATTGATGGCTCAGGGATACATCCAACCCAAAACAAAGTGAAAACCATTAAGGAAGCCCCAACTCCAGTGGTTAAATGCTACCGGTTTGCACCAGTTCACCTGAACCAGTAGCGGACATGTGGCCTAGTTTGCCAAACCGGTAGCGGGGCCTGGCTGACCACACCCCTGAACCGGTCACCCGGTCACCGCTCACTTGCCCCACCCCACCCCATTTCTGCAAAGGCAGAGCCCAGCCTCTGCCAGACAATTCAAAGAGGGTAGAGACATGCTACAGAAAAAGCCATCTTTCATCCAGGCCTGCATGCCTTCCGTGCCAGGTCCAGGGCACTTGGGGCTCTGAAGCAGCCCACTGGCTTCCCACCCAGCCACCTGCCTGCTCTCTTTGACCACTGGCACCATTCCGGGAACTCAGCCCATGGAGTCTGGTGCTCCAGGGGAAAGAGGCTTGGCCATGGGGGCTACCTGCCAGTGAAGAAGCGCAGTGAGAGGCACAGAAGCCGCCAGTGGCAGCAGAGTTTGCCTGGGCTGTCCACCATCCAGGAACTGCACCATACCTCCACAGCAACAGGCGTGCTGTGGCACAGCAATAGGCCGCCGCCTTCTCCTTCGTGCACTGCACCTGGAATGAGTCATCACTGCTCTCCCTCCCCGTCTGGCTGCACACGTCTGCCGGCCCACCCAAAACAACCCCAGTGCCGTTCACTTTTGTTTCACAGCAGGAGAAGGAAGAAAGTGAAAGGGACTTTTGGAAGGCAGGCAGATGTGTGCACACTGTACAGCCAGGCGGGGACAGAGAGCAGTGGCAGCAGCCTGTTGCTGTGGAGGCAAGGCAAAGTTTTGGGATAGTGGACAGCCCAAGCAAGCTGAAGGAAAAATGTGTGGGGAGAGGGCC
Source organism: Pseudoxenodon macrops (assembly GCA_032467955.1). NCBI lineage: Eukaryota > Metazoa > Chordata > Lepidosauria > Squamata > Pseudoxenodontidae > Pseudoxenodon > Pseudoxenodon macrops. The sequence goes on along the minus strand of JANHFT010010758.1, from coordinate 14,237 downwards.
AGGCCCGATGTTTTTTCTTTATTGTGCAAGGTGTTTCCCTGCACAGACTGGCCAAGAGATGCCACGGAGCTGCCAGTCTCCAGTAAGATCCATGTCTTGCAGTGCAGTACAATTTGGGGGTGGCAGGTGGGGTGAGGTGGGCCAGAAGATGGATGTCTTGCCAGAAACTGGCAGCTCTATGACGTTTCTTGGTTGGTCTGTGCAGGGAAACACCTTGCACAATAAAGAAAAAAAGTCTCACGAGTTTGAGAAGTTGTTAATTGCTCACACTCATGAGCTGTTTTTTTCTTTATCGTGCAAGGTGTTCCCATGAGAGAAATATACCTGACTTATTCTTGTAAAAGTGAGCAGGAGTACAGCCATATTATATGACATATTATATTATATAATCATTATATAACCATTAGTACAGTTATATTAAAACTGTTTAGTAAGACATAATAAAGTGTGCACCTGGTAGATTAAATTAAGCTGACATTGAATATAAAAGAGGAAATAAGTTTATTTCTCACACCCGGCATAGACTGGCCGAGAGATATCACGGAGCTGCCAGTCTCCGGTAAGATCCATATGTCGCAATGGGGCACAATTTGGAGGTGGTAGGTGGGGTGGGGTGGGCCACTGAACATGTGGGGCACCCGTCTGGCTCTCAAGCTGCTTTCCGCTCGGGCGGAGTCAGCAAGGCCCCAAGAGAACTTCCAGGAGATTCCATTAGTTGACTCCAGAGCGGCAGCAGGCCTGACTGCCCAGGCTGCCGCTGTTGGTACGACTGAGCTGCGCAGGTCAGGTTGCACCCACCAACGCCCCGCCTACCTGCATGATTATGTAAGTTGAGCCTAGCGGATTCGTTAACACCTTTCTAAAGGGAAGGGGTGTTACATATGTAAATAGGGAGTGAAGTCTTGAGCAAAGGCTTCACTTAGGTCTGGTCTCGAAAGAGACATTAGCATACCAAGTGCTCATTGGTCCATTTGAGTGGTGGGAAAATAAAGTAATGTCAGTGGCCGGGCTGCCTGGCAGAATACTTTAAAAGAAGGAGCTGTTGGACAGCCAGCAGGTAAGTCATACCATGCCTGACAATAAAGAGCTGAAGTTACTATTCTTGAGTCCTGCCTCTTCAATCAACCCCCACTTTACATTATGGTTCACTGAATTGCACAAATTCAGAAAAAGGAGTGGATAAGCAGATTAAGATATTGCTGGAGTGCAACCAATGGGATTTTGATGGCATTTCTCTACTGCAATAACACTTGACAAAATTGCAAATACATATGTTCCATCCATCATCCATGTTAAGACTTCCTGCAAGTACCAACTGTTATCCACAGAACAACCTCCTATGATTTCTCCTATTAAGTATGACTAGTTTCCCCATCCCAGGTGTGCATAAACTGAGAAAAATGAGGTATGAGGCTAACGAGAGAGGGGGGTGGGAGGAAGAGATTACACAGGTAGTTTCGTGCCTAAGGCGAGACGATCTCCCTGTTTCCAGCCTGTTGCCTTAACCACTAACCCAAATTGATTCTTACTCATATTTCTTTGCAAATATGGCAAAGGCTGGTTAAGAAATCCTCTTTCATATGCGTTATCGCTGCGTGCAAATGTGTCAAATATCAGCTTCCCTATTACTCGACCTTCTCTTTATTGTCCTCCATCCCTACAGTCAATTAGAACGCTGCAGCGGCTTGTCCCGAATATTGGCCAGTTTCTTTGTCAATTTGACCCAAAGATATTCCGGCTATCTCAGCCTGTCCTTCGCAAAAATTTAGATCTGGAAGTGCCCGACGCCTCGTTATTAGATTGCACTGGTCCCGCTTTTCCTTCCTACTCCCAGTATTTTGGGAGTATTGCAGTATTTCCTGTCGATGTATACGAACTTCACTGTCCTACAGTGTCCTATCATTCTCTTTTCCTGTGGAATTTATTGAGCTTTTTTTTTTTTTTAAACCTTCTTTATCGTGAATGGCCAAAAGATCAATCACTGGAGCTAAATCTCCTCCCTCTTCCGCATGACAGCGTGAAGTCGCTGCAATGGCAGGTTTTTCACAACCACAGATAATGGCAACACAGACTTGCAGTTCAGAAAGTGGCCACACCTTCTTTCCGCTGCCTTCATGATGTAAGATTTCTGAGTGGTTGATAATGAGGTCAGTTACGACGAAAGGCGGGACATTCATCTGGAGGCCGGATACTTTTTCTTGGCCCTGCGTGGAACGGCGGTCCGGGCAGACGGTGATGGCGCCTCGGTGGGGAATGCTGTGGGTCGGCTCGGTGCTTCTGGCAGGTAAGGTTCCAGGTTTGTTTTAATCGGAACTGGAGGTGGGAAAGGTGGAAGCGGCGGCCCGGTGAAGTTTAGCCCGCCCTAGGCGCCCTCCGGGCAAGGGGGAAAGCTGAAAGACGAAAAGGTCAGTGGCTGGATATGGGTGAAAACGGGAGAGGGCGAGTGTCGTCGGAGAACCTCCTGTCAGTCATGGGAACCGGTGAGAAGGCGAGGCCGGGCTGCAGCAATACGAAGCGTCGCAGAGGGGCGGCCCGGAGTAGGATTGGTAGCGAAAACTCGGAGACCGATAGCCGAAGAAGACCGTTTTTCTGAGTTGTCATCTCCAGAGTTGATGGCAGGGGACGATGGGAGTTGTGGCTCCTGCTGGAGGGCCTGGCTGAGGAAGGCGGCTGTTATGGCGGCGGCGGCGGCGAATGTTATAGTGGGATTGCTTTGCCGTGGTAATATTCTAAATAATGCAGTTGTTGGGCACATTTGGCGTTGGATTTAATTATTGTCAATAAACCTATCTGTATGTCATGGTAACTTTATTAATTTGCTTCGTTCAGATGAAAATATATGCTGTTGCTTTGTCCTTAGTTGCTTCTTCACGCATCAAGTTTAAAAAGAAATTCTGAATTAAGATACAACTCAGAAAGCAAATACAGTTGTTTCTCTATGTTGGATCAATTGTTTTTATACTATGTCAGAGGACAACAATATTTTAAATTAACAGATTAAATGTGGATAACCTGTGATTACCTTTTCTGAACACTTAAAATAGTTTAGCAAGCTGAAGCATCTTTCAAGAGAGTAAAACAGAACTGGAACTCATAAGTCTCCAGGTTTACTGTCTAATTTTTTATGGACACTGAAATGGAACCTTTGTCCCACATTACAAATTCAAATGACATATTAGTTAGCTAATATTTACTGATGCTATGCTGTTGGTGTAAATTAGTGTTATAGAATCCTATGTGTTTATTGTCAATATCTATTCTGCTTAAATACAGCCTTGGATGTAGTTTTGACCTCCCTCCAAGGTTAACATGGTCAAAATAACAAGAACTAAATTATACCAACTGCAGGTTTGTGTGTGGAGTAAAAAATGATTCTGAAGGAAGATCCATTTTATCTTCACAGCAAGTTAACAAGGATAAGAAAAATGAGGTTTGGGCCAAATTTTGCTCACTGCCTTGTGTAAATTAGCCTTTAAATTGCCAACATAGAACTAAAATTCTTGAACAAATATTAGAAGATCCTCTATATTTTGTCTATCCTAACACATTTGTACTTTTTTGGCAGAGGATTAAAACAGTTGTGGCCAATTGTATTTTCTAATGAACATAATGGAAGTGCTTTAGAGTAAATTTGAAATTGTTTTTAAAAATTCTATAAGAAATTATAATACTTAGCCATGGATCCTTTCCTGAAGTGCTTCATGTAGAAACCACTTAATAGCTGATCATTCAATATGTTTACATATATGGGTGCATTCTGCTACTTTAGTACAGATTCAGGAACATCTTGTGCGTAGATTATTTAAAATCATAACATGTTTACTGTAACCAGAGATCTTGTCTTTTCTTGTATCAGAATGCTGTAGTAGCATTTTTGAATCCAGGTGAGAATAGCAATTGTCATTGTTCTCTCAAATAGTTTAAATGTCACATATAAAATAAAAAAATTCTAGTAGGTATCATTCTTTTAGTGGCACTGTATTCAAGTGCTATCTACCTCTGAAGCCTGAGTAGAATAAACTTATGTACAGGTAATCCTTGACTTATGACCACAATTGAACCCAAAATGTCTGTTACTAAGTGAGACAGTTAAGTGAGTTTTGCCCCAATTTACGACTTTTATTGCCACAGTTATTAAATCACTGTAGTTGTTAAACTAGTAACACAGTTGTAAAGTTATCTGACTTCCCCATTGATTTTGTTTGTCAGAAGGTTGCAAAAGGTGATGACCTCAGGACACTGCAACCATAATAAATATAAACCAATTGCCAAGTATCCGAATTTTGATCATATGACCATGGGGATGCTGCAGTGGTTGTAAGTGTGAAAAACACTTAGAAATCATAAATCACTTTTTTCAGTGCAACTTCACATTGTCACTAAACAAATGGTTGTAAGTTGAGGGCTACCTGTTCTGCCTTATATATTTATGGAAATAACTTTATCATATTGCATTCTTATTTCAGTTGTTTCTGCCAATGAATTCAGTGTATTAAGAACTCCTGAATCTGTTATATTTCGAGAAGGAAATTGGCCAATTCCTGGAGAACGGATCCCAGATGTGGCAGCCTTATCCATGGGCTTCTCTATTGAGGAAGTATGTGACTCATTACTGTATATCTCTTCAGCCACAGTATTCCTTGCCTTTTTTTTTTAAGTATTGCAGATCTGTGTTCCAGCACTATCTAGGGCCGTGATGGCAAACCTATGGCATGCATGCCACAGGTGGCACGCATAGCCCTCTCTGCAGGCACGCCAGCCTAGCTCCACTGCGTATACGGATGGGGCATTTCCATGTGCTGCGCTGGGGAAAGAAATTGGGGAGACTGGAGAAGGCACGGGAGGGAGGAATCCAGGAGGAAACTAGCATGTGGCACGGGAGGGAGGAATCCAGGAGGAAACTAGCATGCGGCACGGGAGGGAGGAATCCAGGAGGAAACTAGTGCACGCTGGAGAAAGAAATTGGAGAGATCAGAGAAGGCACAGGAGGGAGCAATCCAGGAGGAAACTAGCATGTGGCATGGGAGGGAGGAATCCAGGAGGAAACTAGTGCACGCTGGGGAAAGAAATGGGAGAGATCAGAGAAGGCACAGGAGGGAGGAATCCTGGAGGAAACTAGCATGCACTAGGGAAAGAAATTGGGAAGATTGGGGATCCCCCCTGGTTTTGGTGCTCGCAGGCCTCCCTGAAGCCTCCTGGGACCAACAACGGCGTGGATGGGTACAGCACCCCCTCCCGTTTTTGATCCCAGGAGACTTCAGGGAGGCCTGCGAGCACCAAAACGTGCTGTGGGGGGGGGGTCGCCCGTGTATGCATGGGGGTGCGGGTCTGTAGGACAGCATTGCATTAGGGGCAGCACATGCACATACGCTGTTGCACGCATACATGCTTTTTTGGCACCCGAGGAAAAGATTAGCCATCACTGATCTAAGGGAATTCAAAATCAGGTTATACATTTATTTATAATTACTGGTATGTCCAACATATTTACCGAAATCATGAATTGATGGATAGTACTGCATCTGTTTTTTTCATTTAAATAGTGTAATTAATTCGTTAATACAGTTTCTAATGCCCCATTTTAAGTTATACATAAATTCACATGAAACTTTTTTTTTGGAAAAATATAAAAAATTTATAAAAGAAAAATTGCATTCTTACAGGATCTCTCTTGGCCTGGGTTAGCAGTAGGTAATCTCTTTCAGCGTCCGCGAGCTACTGTTCTTGTTACTGTAACAGGGATAGACAAGCTAACAATGCCTAAGAATGGAGTATCTTACCCGGTTGAAAATGTAAGTACATTATAGATTTCAGTGTATTAGTAGCAAAACTTCCATATAGAACAAGGAAGTATGGTTTCAAGACTGCATGCTTTTGTTATGAGATGGTGTACAGAAACGGAATGTAAATTTTGGTAGTCACATAGAAGATACTGACTTTTTTTTCTTGGATCATTTAGAATGTTTGTATTTCAGTAAATTTATACAGCAGTTCTTTCTAGAAGCTCTGTATGAAAATGATGTACTGGTAGAGGTTCCATCTGAGGGAGAATGTACAGAAATTTTCCCTTTCTTTTTATATCAACTGTAGCAGAAATAAAAAAAATTCTTGATCTTAATAATTAACATATTTTTGCTTTCTTTTTCTTCCCACATGAATAAACTATTCGTGTACTGGGGAAATAAAGGAAATGTATGCTATTTATATACTGAAGTTAAAAAAAATCAATCCGGCAAATGGAAATATAATATATTGAAGTTAGACAACCTAGGGCCCTCCAGATGCTTTGCAGTTTCCAGGAACCCAGCAAACTTACTCAATTTTGGGGGGAGGGTGGAATAGGAACTGTAGTTCAGAACCTTTGGAAAGTTCTCTATTGACTAACATTGCAATAAATCAAAGGAAAAAAAGCTAGACAGGACATATATACAAGCTAAGGCCAATACATTTTTATTTGAGTAAAGTTTCACTTTCTTCCTTTAAAACAGGTATTTTTAGATTATAGAATAATAATTAACTCTTAAATGGAAAGATCTATATACACTTAGAAAGTAAAGCTTCATGAAAACACTGGTTTATATAATTTGGCCGTGATTTTTCAATAATTTGTATCCACTTTAATCTGAATGTTAGTACTAATTTATATTACCTTATTTGAATATGCATTATTTCTCATTGTTCTTCAGTTTCATCAAAACAAGTTGCTTGAAGATTCTGAAATCTTCATTATTTTCCATGAAAGAAATGTTTGGCTAATCTTAAAATATCCTAAAATAGTCCTAATGAAAATATAACTAATGTTTACTCTCCTTACTTTAGATAATTACAACTTTATGCATTCTAGTCTGTAACGTAACCCATTACTTTTTAGAACTACATGTTTATTTGTTTTGGGAAAAGCTAGTAGTTACATGCAAGTAAAAGTCTTCATAAATAAATTTCATGTCAATGTTTATTTTCCTTGGGACAATACAGGTAGTCCTTGACTTAAAACAGTTAATTTAATTACTGTTCAAAGTTGCAATGGCACTGAAAAAAGTGACTTAGGACCATTTTTCACACTTTTTCACACTGTTGCAGTATCCCCATGGTCACATGATTTATGTGGTATCCCCATTGTCACATGATGCTCGACAGTTGACTGACATTTATGATGACCAGTGTCCTGTAGTCATATGATTCCCTTTTGAGAGCTTCTGACAAGCAAAATCAATGGGGAAACCAGATGCATTTAAGAATTGTGTAACTAATATAAACCGCAATGATTCACTTAACAAATGTGGCGAGAAAAGTTGTAAAATGGGACAAAACTCACTGAACACATTTCTCACTTAACAACATAAATTTTGGGCTCAATTGTAGTCGTAAGTCAAGGACTATCCATACAGAAACAATATATGCTGAAAGTTATTATTTTCCTGTTTTCTATAGATTTTAGTTTCAATTTACTAGCATTTCTTTTATTTTAGGCAGTTCCCTTCAGCCTGGATGGGGTTGCAAATGCAATACATACTTTATTTTCTGAGGAAACGCCAGTAGTTGTCCAACTAGCTCCTAGTGAAGAAGTAAGTTCCATATTTTTTTTTACAAAAGTATCAAAAATTATGACCTTTAAATGCTTCTGAGTAGAGATTTTTCTTAGAACTTTCAATATTAGGAAAGTTAGTTGAAGACTCTTATAACAGTACAAGATTATAATGGTTAATGATGGTTCTTTCAGAGAGTTTATATGGTGGGAAAAGCAAATTCTGTATTTGAAGATCTTTCTATCACACTGCGGCAGCTTCGGAACAGACTTTTCCAGGATAACTCGATTCTTGCTTCCCTTCCCCTCAACTCATTAAGCAGAAATAATGAGGTAAGGCAAGACTCATTTAAATTGTCTTGCTTGACAACTGTTTTAAATTGATGTTATGTATGTTATGGAATCCCATTTTGTCAAATCTATATTCTAGATAAGATCTATTTCAGGGCATAAAGTATTTATTAGTTTATTTCAGTTTTATATTTGCCTGCTTAACATTTTTATTGAGTTTTAAAGTATTATAAAATACAAAATACAGAGTAAATAGAAAAGCAGTGGGGGCGGAGGGAAGACAAGAAAAAAAAAGAAGAAGCATTGACTTCCGACTCTTTTTGTTACAGTAAAATAAGGCATTAACATCAAATCACAACTTTTTGCTTTTTCATAATAATATGAACAAGCCATTTCTATAAAGATATATCTATCTGATCGGTAAAACCAAAATCTGAATTTCATTCTTTTCCACATCAAACATGAAGTTCAGAAGTGGTGTCCATATAGAAACAAAAGTACTTATGTTCTTTTCTTTAATCAAAGTGGTCAATTTTGCCATTTCAGCCAACTCCATCAACTTCTGCAACCATTCGTCCATAGTAGGAATCAAAGTTTCCTTCCATTTTTGGGCACTTGTTGATAGGTAAACCAATGGCAAACATAACTTTCTGATTCAAGTTCTTCCCTTGGCTTTAATATTGGATCACCAGAGTTGAAAGATAATATTTTACCATACCTCAACCAATATGGCGTTGCCACAATTTCTTTTCTAAAAAAGGCTTCCTGTGGTAACACCCAAAGGGGCAACTTCGTAGAGAGCCTTATTTTATATTTATTCCAAACTCTTAGTATCTAACAAAATGGTTATTAAAATCAAGATTAACTTTACTTTTATCATACCATAAGTAACCGTACCATCCAAATCTTAATTTATGGTCCTCTAGTTCAAGTATCCTCTTATCTGGAGCTTCATCCATTATTTTGCCCAGGTCAAACAGCATGCATCAAAATACAATTTCATATCTGGTAGACCCAACCCCCCTCTTTCTTTAGCATCTTGCAGTAGCTTATATCTAATTCTTGGTTTTTCCCCCTTGCCATATGAACTTAGAAATAGTCTCCTGCCATTGTTTAAATAGATTATCAGTTGTAAGTATTTGCAAATTCTTTCCAAATCAGACAATGTGATTGGATTTGTTTCCACATTTTGTCTCTCATAGTTGAGGTATACCTATGATGACAATTACAGGCCTCTCTCATCTTTTTAAGTGGGAGAACTTGCACAATTGACTAAATACTTTTTTGCCCCACTGTAGTCACCAGATTCAAGTTTAAGTCAAGTGAGTTTTTAACTTATCTTATGTTCAAAAAGCATCCAGTTCAGGTATAACCTTGAACTGTTTTCCTGCTTTGGGGGAGACAAATCTTCAGCAAAGGGATTTAGTAAAATCAGGTTAACTGAATTTCAAAATTAGAATGTTGTAAAGGTATTTTCCTTGCTTAACAGGAATGAAGAAGAATGCTACAAATAAAACCATCATCATCATAGTGGCAATGAGTATTTTGTAAGTACTTGCTTGATACTTGTTTTGGTTTAAGACTTCTTACAGCAGCTAAATGAAGGCTGGCTCTGACTGGACACATCTTACAGCTCCTATTAAGACCTATAGCATGGCAGAAAAAGTGGTGAAACAATACCATTTCTCTGCTCCTATTGCATCTGCAGAGTATCACCCACCAACCCTATTGTACATCACCTGATCCCTCCTTGTCCAGGGTAGTGGTGGTCAGATTATCATCTTCAGGGTCCTGCAAAAGAATCTGTTGAATACTTGTTAGATAAAATTGCTTGGATTTGAAATGCAGGTCTGTATGAGATACCTAGAGATTCATCTTTCACAGTAATTTGGTAATGGTTTGACCCTGTTGGATCTAAGAAAGTGGACAGAACCCTCTGTGATTTCAGTGCAACCACCTGTCAATTATCCCCTTATCCTTTCTGTCTGGTAGAAGCCTCCAGGAGGATGACTGGTAGTGGGCTCATGCAGTAATAAATTCCTCACTGCAAGAGAAGGCATTCCCAGGACCTTTTAAGGAGGCCCTGGATTGGCCTCTTCTTTTAAAAAAAACAACTCTCAATCCCACCTGCCTGGACAACTTTCATCCAGTCTGTCATCTTTCCTTTTTGAGGAAGGTGGTGAAATTGGCAGCTCCAGGGTGTCCTGGATGATCCTGGACCACTTTCAGTCAGGATTTAGGTTCAGCTATGAGACACAGACAGCCTTGGTTGCACTTATGGACAATCTCTGGCGAGAATGGCAAAGGAGTAGTGCAACCATTCTCATTTTCCTTGACCTCTTAGCTGCCTTTGATACCATCTACCATGGTTTTATGGTTTATTTAACAAACAATTAAATATGAAGAAAAAGTTAATTTAGCTTAATAATATTTGTGTCTATTACATATGGACATTTTCTCAAGCTAGGAGAGCAGAAAAGATAAGCTTTTTGTGGATATAGTGCACTTAACAAATGCTATGAACCTCTGGAAAAATCTGGAAAGAGTCCTGTGTTGTACATAAAGTGATCAGGAGTAAAATAATGCCTTAAATATTCACTGGACATGAGGATGATAGGTGACAGTGGTGGAATTGAAAATATAGGCTGTATCTTCCTTCCTCATACTTTCTAAATAATGTTTGGAATGTGTAGAAAGGTTTGTTGTTATTACTCTGATAATTAGCTGTTCACCATTCTTATCTGCAGGATCCTGTTTCTTGCCCCAAGCAAGAACCTGAAAATTTGTAATTAAGATACAGAATTACTTCCAGATCTCACAGATGCACTGGTCCATGCATTGTTTGATTTGCAAGAAGGTATTTTCTTCAGGCTATAGAATGTCTCTGCAAAAGAGAGAGACTCCCAATTTCCCCCAGGGCTGTTTATAAAGGGTCTGCATGCAAACACCCTGCTTATCAGGAAAAAAAACAGGAAAAATTGTCTATTTATCACAACAATTTATACAGGGAAACCTTGTATGGAGAAACCAGTTCAAGTGTAGTCTCAGCCAAAGAAGTTCATTGAGTGACTTTGAACCAGTCATTTTCAGTCCTGTTGAGATAAACATGGTGATTGTTATGGGAAAAATAGGAGGAGGGAATGCCATGCTTACTGCCTTGAGCTTCTGAACAAAACCATAACACTAAAATAAAAGGCACCTAAAATCTGTACAAAGGAAAATGCAGAATGTTTTGGAATTAGCCCTCTTCAATTTCACACACACAATTTCTTAATCTTTATTGTCAATAGGTATCATACAGCACATACCACATACAGATTTGCATTCAGTCTTTTCTCCAAAGTGATCAAAATCGATTATAGTTGTGGCTTATCCTGACAATTTATATCAGGTAGATTGGTCCAGGAAGATGAAAGGAGACATATTTAATTGACGGAATTTTATTCTATTCTGTATGATGTGCAAATAGATGGTATAAAGAAGAATATTTGTGGCTCGGGGTTGAAATGTGGGCTACTTGGTACTCTCTGAGCTTGCTTGTTTTCTTGCAGATATTCCATTACCAAGCTAGGTAACATCATCAGTGCTATTTAGGAGTGTGGTTTGTTGTCTATTATATTTTCTTTATCCACATTCTAAAGCAAAGGTGTCAAACTCGCTGTGTCATGTTACCGTCACGTGACGTTTTTCTCATTTGCAGAGCTGGGTGGGCATGGCCTGCACATGACACATCCGGCCTGTGGGCCACCAGTTTGAAACCCCTGTTCTAGAGCCACAATTTAGTTTACAGTCAGGCTCAAATGCCACACTAAGCCTGAATGTGAGATGACTAATGTGTTGTGAGAACACAGTTTGTATCATTTTTACAGTACTACATATACCTTACACTTCAAAAGCTTTAATTATCTTGCTAAATTTGTCATGAAGCTATAAATATTTATATTATTTATTCTTGCCATTGAGAATGCTTTTGCAAGAATTAGTAATGATAGTGAACTGTCCATTTGTCTGGATTTTTTTCAGTTTAGTTCTGCTGGTTTTTCTGAATGTGGCACTGTTCATGAAATTGTCAAAGATTGAGCGTGCAGCTCAGTCATTGTACCATGTTCAACTTCAGGAAGAAGGGTCAACAAAGTGAGTATTTTTTGTTTTGTTCTGTCATTTGTCTCTTCCTCCATGCTCCCAGTGGGCTAATATTAGTTAGTGCAAATATTAGATTTACATATTGCAGTTCACCTGAAAACTGAAGCTAGTGAAAAATGTACAAAACCACTTTAAAATTGTTCAAAAGATCTGCAGAGGTGGGTTCCTACTGGTTCGGACCAGTTCTACTGAGTAGGTAGTAGGCCGCTGATGACGTCACAGAGCCGGTTCTGCTCCATGGGCGCTGCCATCTTAAAAAAACAACAACGAATTAAAAAAAAATTCCAGTTTTTTTTTCCTTCTGTGCATGTGCAAAAGCTGAGTTTCTGGCACTGCACATGTGTTGCCATCTTGTTTTCAGCCTTTTTTTGGGGGGGGATTTTTCAGGGTTTTTTTCTACTGCACGCGCCCACAGAGCAAGGACATTGATCTATCCATGGCAGAAAATGGTTAACATTCTCTGGTGCATGTCTATGTTGCCACTTTGCTTGATTGGTGGTGGCCCAGTTAAAATATTTCAATGAAGGCCCCTAATCAGTTCAGATTGTCTTGGAGGTGTCTAGATTTTTTTTCCAGCTGCCCACCAGGTTGTACTTTGGAACTCAGAGGTGAATAATTGCCCCAAGCCATCTCTCTTGGATTACAGATACTAAAGGGATTCCTTAATTCTATAAGGTGTTCCATAAAATAAAGCTTAGGTCAATGCTGGGAGGAAATGAATTGTGATTGCAATCAACATGGTTATATACTCAACATTATTAATATCTTTTGGCAATAAAAGGTATTGGGACTTTAACTACAGAAAATTCTAAACCCATTATCTAAACCTTTTTTCGGTCAGGATATAGATCTCATCCATTTTCTCACATTTCAAAGCTCTGAAAACCATTCTTTTCCAGTAACCTTTTGGGATTGACTTCTGTATTTTATTGCATTAATTTTGGTCTGTTATTTTTTGTAAATTGCTCTTTGTTAAGAAAAAGCCACACTCAAAAGACTGCCGAAGCAGTACTAAGGGGAATTTCCTTTAAGCTTTGCAATTATTAAAAAAGGAAACTTGCATACTTGGAGTGCTTGGACATTATTATTATTATTTTAATGAGAAAGTTCTTGGTAATGGTAAAAGCCAGGAAGTCATGACAGAGGGACTGAAAAAATATCATAACTCACTGTCCTGCTATAGCATAGGAAAAAGTAAATTAGGAATCCCTAGTACAACTGTTGTCATTGACATGAATTCACTAGATAATGTATGGAAGATTTGAATGCATAGTACTTATTTTTATGCCAGTTCTGGCAATTCATGTGGGAAGTTACTTGATTATTTGTCATTTTGAATGACCCTATAATCAATTACTTTCACAATAATATGAGAAATGATGGTGTATCCATATAGTACTTGTAATAGAACAATGTTTTAGGTTTGCAAACATTATACAAAATGGTAATATTCTCTCTTTGAAAATTTTCAGCCCTTAATATTTTTGATAACTGAAATTCTATCCACCGTGTGGAAATCTAGGAACTACTTTTAGTGTGGATTTTTCTAGTAAAATTAATACAGAGATGAGAGCATGATTAAATAACATGCTTGATGAAGCAAATATATTACCAGTACATTTTAATGTTCTGTTCTTTCCTCAGTCTAGCCCTTAACGTGGCATCAAAGGAGAAAACTCATCATAACATGAATCAAGCCCAACATGTGAAAGGGGTGTTAAAGGATTCTATAGCATTGCTTGAACAGGTAAGTATTCTGATCTTTCTTGTTTTGAGCCATTGTATATGTAAGTACAGACATCACTATGAATAACTAGAGCAGTTTTTCCCATCCTAGGAATTTTAAGAGGTATGGACTACAACTCCCAGAATTCCCAAGTCAGCATTCTGGAAATTACAGTCCACGCATCTTAAAGCTGCCAAAGTTGAGAAACACTGATCTAGAGGATTAAGAAACAACATTGCTTTTCATTTACTTTCTAACAATTCTTGAGGATTATAGCAAGTTTATGGTATAAAAACTGGTTTAGTTCAGAAGCCTCTTATTATATTCAGCAAGAATGGCCTAGCTTAGTGATGGCGAACCTATGGCACGCGTGCCACTTGTGCCATAGCCATTTCTGAGGGCACGCAAGGCGCTGCCCTGTAAAAAATGACCCAACGGGCAAACCGGAACTGACTTCCGGTTTGCCCGTAGGGCCGTTTTTCGTCCTCCGGAGGCTTCAGGAGGCTTCCCTGAAGGCCCCGGAGTGTTTAAAACGGTCCAGCAAGCAAATCG
>JANHFT010010749.1:218463-229085 GCA_032467955.1 Pseudoxenodon macrops | reverse complement strand
AATAGAATAGAATAGAATAGAATAGAATAGAATAGAATAGAATAGAATAGAATAGAATAGAATTCTTTCTTGGCCAAATGTGATTGTACACACAAGGAATTTGTCTTTGGTGCATGTGCTCTCAGTGTATATAAAAGGACAAGATATAAAACATACAGGATGGAAGTTTCCTCATATACATGTCCCATATTTTCTCTCTTTTCTTTTTCCTATTAACATCCTTCCAAACTTTTACAAAGCAGCTGAAGTTTTAGACTGACCACCTGACATGCTCTCCACTTTTTTGATCAAACATCACTTGGTGCGTGTGTCATCAGCATTCTTTTGTTCATCCCGTACCTATCAATTTTGTTCATCAAAGCTGTCTACATTTTTTTTTTTTTATAAAAAAGGAATGTGGCAGAAGGTTGCCATCTCATGCCGGCTGCTTATGGAAATCAAGAGCATGATTTAGGCTTAGCATAAATATACATAAAAATGGACTTAAAATTATATGCTGCAGCTTCTGATCATTTTTGGATTTCTAAGTCCCATCGTACGAAATAAAGCATTCTGTTTTTGAGAGTCAGGAATGCTCAGGTGAAGAAAAATAATCACAAAATGGAAATGCGTTTTTCAGCAGAGGATATTAAGGTTATTTTCATCACAGCAGGCGATCGGTAAATAAGGCTTATTGCTATGAATACTCAATTTTATTTATGGGTGGGAGTTGGTTTTTTTTCTGGAGGGGGCTGGAAATCCAAAGCAAAAATATTGTTCAGACTTCAAAAGCAAATTCTTAATACGTATTGGTTTGATTTAGGAGAAAGGAGGATACACAAAGAAATTTTGCATTCTATGAATAGAAAAATGCCTAGAGGTAGTGGGGTAGGTTTATATAACTCTAGCCTTCGGGTAAAATTCAACAGCCTGCTATTTCTAAATGGAGAAAGACGCACGCACACACACAAAACTAATTGCTGAATATGCATTCAAAAATGCAATACAATGGATTTCAAAGTATCTTCCCAAAGTAGATGGATTTCGATGTGAGGAACTGTATTCGGTCTGTAAGCACAACGATAGGTGCCATCGTAAAGAGTAAAAATGCTTTTCATTAGTTAAAATGAATGAATGGGTCATTTTAGCTACTGCATCTCCCCTGTTTCTAAGAGATCTGTAATATTGGCTTCATCAGCTGTCTTTTTTTATTCTTTTTATTCAACTTTTATATGTTTTTATTCAACTTTTATATAGAGTTTTTTTAAAAAACATTTATTATGGGTTTGGGTACTCATTTCTCTCAAGAATGCCCTTTTAAAAGCCCTTTTTTCCCTCTCCTTATGCAAATTTAATTAACATATGAAATAAACACATTTTTCTCCCAGTTTCTAGCTCTCACTAACTGTTTGCAATTTTTCCACAATGTGCCTCTTAACTTAAGTGGAGCTTTATCCTATCCTCTGGGTAACAATACATGCTTTCTTTAACTTTTATTTATTTGTCAAGCATGTATAAGGTAAGAGATATATGTATAAACATGATTATTATAAAAGGGGACATTAGGGTAATGTTCTAATTAGGGACGGTAGGCACATCGGTGCGCTTATACACGCCCCTTAGGAATGGGGTGAGGTCAACAGTAGACAGTCTAAGGTTAAAGTTATGGGGGTTTGGGGAAGAAACCACAGAGTCAGGTAGTGCATTCCAGGCATTCGCCACTCTGTTGCTGAAGTTGTATTTTCTGCAATTGAGTTTGGAGCGGTTTACCTTAAGTTTGTATCTATTGTATGCTCATGTATTATTGCGGTTGAAGCTGAAGTAATCATTGACAGGTAGGACATTATAGCAGATAATTTTGTGTACTACACTTAAGTCAGACCGAAGGCGGCATAGTTATAAATTGTCTAATTGCAAAATTTCAAGCCTGGTGGCATAAGGTATTCTGTTGTAAGCAGAGGAGTAGAGTACTCTTCTTGTGAAATACCTCTGGACTTGCTGAATTGTATTAATGTCCAATATACAGTGGGGGTTCCAGGCAGATGAGCTGTATTCGATAATTGGTCTAGCAAAGATTTTGTGTGCCCTAGTTTGAAGTACAATATTGCCGGAGAAGAAGCTTCGCAAGATTAACAATTTTTAATGCCTTTTTGGCAATGCTGTTACAGTGAGCTCTGGCATTCTGTCCTGCAGCCTTTCCCCAGAAACTCTGATATACACCATAGCCTAGTAAGTATATTGGACTGACTGTTTATAGTTCATAAAGGTTACTCAGTGAGTTTCCATGTCTGAAGGAGTATTAAACCTAGACTTCCTTAGTTCTAGTTCAAAATCTTAAATTCTACATATCCCCAAGTCAGGAGTGAAATGCTGCCAGTTCTTCCTGGTTCGCCCCAACTGTAGTAATAAATTCTTCCAGTTCGGAAAACCAATAGTAAAAATGCTTTTAAAAAGTTTTTTTTAAAAGGTTCCCATGATCGGTGGCACATCTGATTGTCACAGCTGATGAACCTTTTTAAAACTTTTTTAAAAAGTTTTTTTTACTACCTATTCACCCAACTGGAAGTAAAAAAAGGCTTTAAAAAGTAAAAAATAAAGTGCTGACTGTCAGCTCTCTTTGACAATCAGCTGAGAGGAGGGAATGTCAGAAGTTTTTTTTTTTACTTTTTAAAAAACTAACTATTCATCCTGTGAGATTCATGCTTATTACGGGGGCCTTTTCGTGTGAAGCCCAGCTGCTTCTGCATTGTGTGTGAGTCAGTTGTGTAGCTTTTGTGTTATTTCTGTGCAAAGTGTAAAAATTGGTTTTTTAGCTCTTTGTGGTTCTGAGGTTCATATTTGTTGTTGCAGGGGCCATTTTGTGTGCTTTTGCATTGTGTGTGAGTCAGTTGTGTGGCTTTGGTGTTGTTTGTGTGTGAAGTGTGAAAGTTGGTTTTTGAGCTCACCCAATCAAACCACACCCACCAAGCCACGCCCACAGAACCAGTAGGGAATTGTTTTTTTAATTTCACTACTGTCCCAAGTGTACTTTGAGCTAGCAGAAGCATACACACACACATAACAGACAACACACAAGCATGCAACTGAGTAAACACCAACATAGTGTATAAACAAATATAGAGATAACCCATATGATATTTCTTATGCCATTGGGGAGAAGGTCTACTTATGCACACACACATACACAAACACAGAATTTTGTTTTACAAAAGAAACTATAGATGCTTCCTATGGCTGCTCCTGGATAAGGAGCAGCAAATAATTTAAAAATCCTGATCTGTATGCTCTCCCAATCTTGTTTTAAGTAACAAATAGAAGCATATTTTTGTTGCAATCTCCATATTAACCTAGAATTATCAATTCAGTGATTTCAACTTGCAGTTTGCAAGCATGTATTTTTTTCTACAATATATAGTACATACATATATATGTACACACACAAGCACACAAGCACACACACATGTTCCTACACAATACAGTATTTATATACATTCTATATGTTCACACAAACTGTAGGAATTACACAATCACCACCCAAATGCTTCATTTTTCAGACAGATAACTTATTCTGTTTTGGTATGGAAAATATTCCTTGGAGGTAAGTCAGCCCACCTCCACAAAGCAGCCATGCATGTTTTATAATGTATCCACTTTAGGTAAGCAGAGCAAAATTCTGTGGCTATTTTGCTCCTCCATTTAGAAATAGGACCCTTTGACCCTTTTTGGAGATGCTTCATTCAAATCTTGATAGAAACAAAGAATAGAATAGAATAACAGAGTGGGAAGGAACCTTGGAGGTCTTCTAGTCCAACCCCCTGCTTAGGCAGGAAAGCCTACACCACTTCCGATAAATGGTTATCTAACATCTTCTTTAAAACTTCCAGTGTTGGAGCATTCACAACTTCTGGAGGCAACATTCACAAAGGTGTAAGAAAATTCCACATCAGCACAATAGTAATATTTCATTATAATCATCCATAGTTAAATTTCAGCATCCCCTTTCTAAATTATTCCCTTGGGTGTCAATTGTACATCTATTTTCAATCCTATTTTAATCTTGTCAGATAAAATCTGTTCTACATTCGCCATTTCTTTAAGAGCATCTTTTGAACATAGTCTATCCATAGAAACAGACTTTATTACCCACATTGTTATTATTGTCACAACTATTTTCTGATTCCATTTTTTAAATTTCTCCTTCAGTATTTTTACTGTTATAATACTTTGCAACTTTTTACAAGCTCGTAAATCTTTTACTTACTGTAAACTTCAGTCCCCTCTAGTGTCCAATTTTTGAAAGTCACGAAATCGGTTATTTCTTTTATATTTTGTAAAAGCCAAAACAGGATCTATTTCCCACAAGAAAGTGTTTGTTCTTTATAATTAATTCTGAAATCTCATTGTAAAAGTTCCAATGTTCCAATTTTAACCAGACCCTTTGTTTATTTATAACTTTCTAAGATCGAAATCTTATTTAGCCTTTTGCTCTTTATTTCAAATCCCTTAAATTCTTAAGTTTATGATTAAACATAGGTATCTTTCGTTCAGGATTGAAAGCAGACTCACCCAGCATTTTCGAAATTTCAAACCAAAGGTCTTTAGTAGCTTAGAATTAGCTAAGAAACAATTTCCAAAAGTGATCAGAAAATGAGATTTGGGAACTTAGTGTCCTTTAAAAGTCTCTGTCACAGTTGCAAGCAAGATTGTGGTTTCTGCAATCTTCTAGTGCTCGAACCCACAGCAAACCACTTTTCCTGCAGTCTCCTGCAAGGAGCAGCTGTCTGGAGTACATGTGGGCAATATAGCATCCTCTTTTAATCCAGAGAGATTTCAAGGAACTTCTTTATTCATTGGTTCCTTGGTCTAAGCCAGGGGTCAGCAACCCGTGGCTCTGGAGCTGCATGTGGCTCTTTCATTCTTCTGCTGCAGCTCCCTGTTGCTGGTTGGCTCCAGAATTGATAGGGCTTTCGGTTAGGATAGGTAGAGGAAAAATGATGCCGCATTAGGAGGAGACTCTATGGTGGGGGAACCGGACTTCCGTTCAGCTCCTGAATTGAATGGGGGGGAGGCCCTCCGGTTAGGACCTTTGTGGCTCTTTGAGTGTTTAAGATTGCCAATCCCTGGTCTAAGCAGTCATCAGTTCTCCTTTCATGCTTAGTTCACCATATCTCCCCTAGAAGCCTCAATCAATTGAAGCTTTTGGATACTCTTCAAGGGCAGGCCCATATTGCGCACATTGAAATAATGCTATCTGGAGATAGGTAAGGTGAGAGTAACTATGAACAGGAGATCTTGGTCCCGGAATAGATGCAATTGGTGCACAAGATGAACTTTTGCAAAGGACCTCCCAACGGCAGCTATTCTTCTAAGAGAAGCTGCAAGACTGTATGCTTTTGCTATAGTGTAACATTTCTCAGCAACTATAAAATGTGTGGACTTGTAACTTCCAGAGGTTCCCAGCCAGCATACTGCAATTCTGGAAGTTGAAAACTCTGTTATGGAGAAGACCATACAATCCGTGACCAGACTGGAGAGTTACACAAAACCACAAATGCCTTGGATGTGGCTCATTCCCACAATTATCTTCAGATGGCAATGTTTAAAATGTGACCGAATGAGGGAATTTTTAAATATACCCAAAGTAACCAAACTAACTGTGGTTACTTTTTTTTTTTAACTGAATGCTTTTAAAAGGTAAAGAATCCCTTGAGTTAAAATCAACCCCTGGTAATCACCTGGAGACCTTATGCAATTTTCCTAGCAGAAAATGCAGAAGTAATTCACAATGGCATTCTTTGGAAAGAGGCTATATTCAACTTCTCAATTTAGCCCACAGCTCTGAGAATTCCTGCTAGTCTGTCATCCAAGGATTAATTAGACTGGGGTTGTTTTTCCCCCCTGATCACTCAAGCTAGGCAGGTTGTAATTGTTTTAGCTGGATTTAATTGCATGGCATGAATTAATGTTAAATGGAATTAACGAAATAGAATATTCAGCTTTTGTTCTGGTCTCATTCCATTTCTGGAGCGAGCATGTCCCTTGACCAGCAGGGCCCTTGACTTCCCCTGATGTCCCCTTTGCCAAAAACAAGTCTTAGGATGAATAATATTGTATTCATATGTTATTCTTGCTCCAAATGGAGTTATATACTATCATTTCAGTAAGCCAAAGTGGCGATTTCTGCTTGCATTCCTATGTAATTCAACTATAACTTTTGGGAGGTTTTCTGGATTCATATGGCACACTGAATCAGAAAATGACCATATGGGTTTAGGTCACAGAAATCCCCTAAGCCAGTGTTTCTCAACCTAGGCAGCTACACCGCCTTCAATCTGACCCAAGTGTTGCACACAAAATGATCTGCTACAATGTCCTACCTGTCAATGACTACTTCAGCTTCAACCGCAACAACACACGAGCTCTCAATAGATATAAAGTTAACGTAAACCGCTCCAAACTCGATTGCAGAAAATACGACTTCAGTAACAGATTGGTCAATGCCTGGAATACATTACCTGACTCTGTAGTTTCTTCCTCAATCCTCTAAAACTTTAACCTTAGACTGTCTACCATTGACCTCACCCCATTCCTAAGAGGTCTGTAAAGGGCGTGCATAAGTGCACCAGCGTACCTACCGTCCCTGTCCTAATGTCCCCATGTATTCATAAAATATCATAACCATGCTTGTACATATTATATATTCACAATCATGTTTATTCTTTGTCTGTAATCTTATACATACTTGTCTAAATAAATAAACAAACAAACAAACAAACAAACAAATAAATAAATAAATATGTGTGGACTTCAAATCCCTGAATTCTCCAGCCACCTGGGAATTGAAGTCCACACAAAGCTACCAAGTTTAAGAAATGCTTCCCTGAACTATGCTGTGGTTGGTTGATTCAGTATTGTAAGCTTCAATTTTCATCAGCCTTTGGTCAGATATCAGATAACTGAGATTTAAAGTAGAATAGCAAGGATAAATGACTTTAGGGTTTGATAAAATAGTGATAAAATACATATTGAACAAATGATGTTATTATATAATTACTCAATGGTCAGTTTGGGCTGGTAAAGTCAGATCTTATACATTTTTTTACCAAGAATTTGATTAACAATATTGAAAAGTGCCATGCAGTTCCTTCAGGTCACACTAGCTATCTTCACACAACCCAGTGGTGGGATTCAGCCAGTTCGCACCTATTCGGGAGAACCGGTTGTTAACTTTCTAAGCAGTTTGGAGAACTGGTTGTTGGAAGAAATCTCAATTTGTTTTTTTCCATTTTACAGGGCTAATCCTGTAAGGAATGCAGGAAGGGAAACATTCTGGTGTTATTTCTAGCCTAATCTTTACTGCCCTGCTTACAGAAACTGCCTCTCTGGTTAACCCTTATAACATTGTAACAGCTAAGGCGAAGCGCCCATCGATGTGAGTGATGTTGAGATGGCCACGCCCACCCAGTCACATGACCACCAAGCCACGCCTACCCAGCTGGTCATTAGGGCAAAGAACCGGTTGTCAAATTATTTCAATCCCACCACTGACAGCACCCCACTAAGCCATCCTTTGCTAAAAAAACTAAACCGTGGTTTATACATCACAAACATTGGCACTAATCTACAGCAAGCAATCCCATTTTGGCTCGGCATCATGTATATGCCAAAACAATAATATAGGTTAAGGGACCCTTTGACCCGATGTGATGCAATTTCCATTTCTTCCCTCTGCCCTCCTCTCCCTCTTATTTTAATATAGCTTGTGAAGCAACTTCACTTATACTGTCTCAACACATTTCTTCAGTCCCGGACGCTGAGTGTTGAATTCCCGGAGATGATGTCAGAAGTGATAGCTGCCCAGCTTCCGAAGATACTAGCCGGAATGGTGAAACCGCTTCTCTTTCACAAAAAGTGACCCGCCTCTTCATTTTGTCTATCCACAACCCCTCCCATCTCCCTATCTCTGGTCTCTCTTTTCCCTCTTTTTCATCATTTGTAGAGATAACATGCAGAAATTGTGTATTTTTAAAAATTGTTGGGAGAATATTTTGGGTGGATGAGATTTAGCAATGTTGAGATATCCCCAGTTCGGTGTCATTTTGTATGTCTACATTTTATGGATTAGACCTGGATTAAGTCATACGTATAAGAGACACATTGAATCAGAGAGATGTCAAATATGGATCAGTAATTGACACTGATTTCATGAACCTCTTTGGTGTCTGGCAAAATCTAGAGCCAGTGTACTTTGCTTGCAAACCTTTACTTGCTGAGCCTGTTTCACATATCATGAACTTTTAAAATTCCTTTTGCAAGTATTTTTGGCCCAAGGAATGACCAATACTTGTCATGAGAAATGTTTTATAAAAGGCCTGATGAAATTTCTGCTCAGATATCCATTTGAGATAAGTTTTTTTTTTTAAAGAACAGGAAGTCACCTTGTACATTTTTCCCTTCATATTATTCATTTTTAAATTGCTATAATGGAGTAAAACTTCCGCTTTTATTACGTTTCTGTCTCTCTGTGTGTGGTTATATGTGTATATGTATATAAAATATGCCAGAACATGGTAAAATTAAAATAGAAATCATCTTCTAAGCTTGGAATATTCCCTTTACTTTTCAATTTGTCTTTTACTTTTCAACACCCAAGAAAAGGACATTTGCAAAATGGGATTCTCGTTTCTGTTGTATTTGTAATGTACGCACTTTACATTTATTGCCTGGAATGAATGATCACACCACAGGTTGGCATGGGCAAAGTGAATTCCTGACGTTATTCTTCATTTCAGATCTCCAAAACAAAGATCACAATATAGGAATTATCCTGCCTTAAAAGCATTTTCTCTGAAAGCGCATTGACTTTGGTGGAGCTAATTGACGAACTTCACACATTGCACTAAGCCGTATTGTGAGTTGTGCAGTTTTATTTTAACCATTTAGTACATTGTTCAACTTAGCCATAGTTCCTAGCTTAACATGTTTTGCAGGTGAAATCCAGCAGGTTTTGACAGGTTCTGGAGAACCGGTAGTGGAAATTTTGAGTAGTTTGGAGAACTGGGAAATACCATCTCTGGCTGGTCCCAAAGTAGGGTGAGAATGGAGATTTTGCAGTATCCTTCATCTACCATGCCCACCAAGCCACACCAAATCACGCCCACAGAACTGGTAGTAAAACATTTGGATTTCACCACTGGTGTTTGGTGAAGCCAGCCAATAGTGGCTAATTCAACAAGCAATCCATAGATTACTGTAATATGAATTCAGTGATTGATCCTCCTTATTGAATAGAATAGAATAACAGAGTTGGAAGGGGTCTTGGAGGTCTTCTAGTCCAACCCCCTGATTAAGCAGGAAACCCTACACCACTTCAGACAAATGGTGATCCAGCATCTTCTTAAAAACATCCAGTGTAGGAGCATTCGCAACTTCTGCAGGCAAGTTGTTCCACTGAGTAATTGTTCTAATTAATCCTCCTTATTGATTTGTTTTATATTCTACCTTTCCTCAAGGAGCTAAAGATGGCTTACACAGGGATCAACACAACACCACCCTGTAGGGTATATGCTGAGACAATCACCCATTGAATTGTCATGATTCAGCTGGACCTGAATTTGGGTCTCTTCATCTTAATCCAGCACTTTAACAAGCATTGGGTCACCAACCAATGATGGCCACTTCAATCACGTGATTTCAATGGCCATCTTGACTTTGTTGATACCCTCATAAATGCAGCTGCACATGAAACCTTTTCAGCACTAAAATCCCCCTTAGAGGCAGTAAGTTATGCATGTTTAGAGATGGCAGCCCTTAATTTCCAGTATGAAGTGAAAAGTGAGAATTGTCTCAGCAATCACGAGACTTCAGCAAAATATGAGAATGTGTCTTTATCACAGAGGGGGTGTGCTTTTCCTCCACCATTCCCTCTAGTTAGGGCGCAAAGGCCAACTCACACTAATCTTAATCTTTTTTTAAGCGTAAAGTCTCTTTACAGTGCGATATTGAGAGTTTGTTTTAATTTATTTTTGCAGTAGGCATGGATTTCATCTTTCCTTCAAGTAATGTCGATGTGTTACATTTATATCCCACTTTGCTACTAAGAGCCAAAGGCAAGATGCTCAGGTATCTGTACAATAGAGCAAAAGCTGTCATAATTTCCATAACCCCCAAAATAACATGGTTGACTTAGGCTGCCTAAGGAGGAGAAGAAATATTCTTTGGTTCTTCTAGACCATATCAGGTTGAGAAAGGTAGCAATTGAGTATAAGCGGCTTAACAAATTTTAATTGGCAGGAGCATTTCACAAGATGGGTGCCACTACCACAGTGGTGGGTTTCTAATTTTTTCCCACTACTGGTTCTGTGGGTGTGGCTTGGTAGGCGTGGTGTGACTTGGTGGGTGTGGCTTGGTAGGCATGGTGTGACTTGGTGGGTGTGGCTTGGTAGGCGTGGTGTGACTTGGTGGGTGTGGCTTGGTGGGCATGGCAGGACAAGGATACTGCAAAATCTCCATTTCTTTCCAATCAGCTGGGACTCGGGAGGCAGAGAATAGATGGGGTGGAGCCACTCAGAGGTGGTATTTACCGGTTCTCCGAACTACTCAAAATTTCTGCTACTGGTTCTCCAGAACTGGTCAGAACCTGC